>JASAND010019646.1:0-41342 GCA_030248195.1 Trissonchulus latispiculum | reverse complement strand
CTCTTATCTCTAAACCTCTTACCTCATAACCTCTAATCCTATTACCTCAAATCCGTTTATCTCTAAACCTCTAATCCTCTTATCTCTAAGCCTCAAATCCTCTTATCTCTAAGCCTCAAATCCGCTTATCTCTAAACCTCTAATCCTCTTATCTCTAAAACATTAATCCTCTTATCTCTAAACCACTAATCCTCTTATCTCTAAACCACTAATCCTCTTATCTCTAAACCACTAATCCGCTTATCTCTAAACCACTAATCTCACAACCTCTTACCTCAACCTCTAAGCTCAAAAACCTCTGTAAAACTATTACCTGAACATTGGTTTCTCCTTCCATTGTATTGTCACTGCTAGAGCCAAATGATCGTTTTAAAACCGTTTGAAATTTTGAGGCAGGTGCAAACACAGCAGGGAACCCAAGCGTTAAATTTTTAATATGGACAGGTGCAATCACAGCAGGGTGCCATAGTTTTGCAGTGTGTTGTTCGTTATTTCAAATGATGTAGTGTGTTGCGTTTTCTTCTACTTGATGCTATTATACACTTGTCATTTTATTGTAGCTATTATGGCTCTTATTAGCGATGCTTTTTCTTCTACTTCATGCTATTATACACTTGCTATTTTATTGTAGCTATTATGGATCTTGTTTACGATAACTTGGTGCTATTTTGCAATGACATGAGAGCGGAACCGATATTGGATTACCTGGTGGAAATGGGACTATTTACCACAAACGTTGCAGATAAGCTCAGGCTTTGCACGCCTGAACACGACAGAAATTACGAACTGTTAACGACTCTTAATCGCTACGGAGCCAATGCTTCAATTCTACTTAGAGAAGCGCTTCGAACATCAGGACAGAACGACCTTATGATGATTTTGCCGGAACCTGATCAGCCATTGCAGAGAGGTGTGACTTGGAAGATTTATTCCCGCCTAAAGATGATTCAGCAACAAAGTCATAAAACGTTTCAGTCTATGGATGCCGCACGGTTGGATGTTGTATTTGTTCTGGGACCCATGGACTGTGATGCTCGAACTGTGGAATTCACGGAATGGTTGGGAAATCATGCCTGCAAGCGATGGACTGTTCCCGAATGGTTTATAGCACCGTGGAACCATTATGATTGTAGTCATTGAACTTACCGTAACTGTATTTATACCTTGCACTGTAGTCACTTGTAAACCCTGCTGTATACTGCTTGAAATAAAATTTTTCCGCCAGTTCGCCTGGCTTAACATTATCTCTACAACAATCATGGTTCCGGCCATATACAACACGGAGCTTACTTTGCAGAGAAAAACTAAGCTCATATTTGAATTCTGCATGGTCGAAATGCCCTATACACAAATTTTTCCCGTTAAAAATTGACAAGTTTGAAATTTAAGCGTGGGTCAGCCACGGTTCCGGTCACCTACAGCACGGAGCTTAGGTTGCAGAGGAAAACTAAGCTCGTATTTGAATTCTACATGGTCGAAAACCCTATAGATAAGCTTTTCCCATTAAAAATAACGAATTTTCCATTTCAAGCTAGGGTCAGCTATGGTTCCGGTCATGGGTCACTTGCAGCATGGAGCTTAGGTTGTGGAGGAAAACTAAGCTCATATTTGAATTCTACATGGTCGAAAACACCCTAGATAAAGTTTTCCTGGCGAAAATTGAGAACTTTCAATTTTAAGCTTAGGTCTGCCATGGTTCCGGTCATGGGCTAGGTACAGATTGGAGCTTAGGTTGTAGAAGAAAACTAAGCTCATATTTGAATTCTACATGCCTGAAAACCCTATACACAAATTTTTCCGCACTTAAAATAGAGAATTTTCAAATTTAAGCTTGGGTCAGCCATGGTTCCGGTCGAGGGTCACTTGCAGCACGGAGCTTAGGCTGCAGAGGAAAACTAAGCTCATATTTGAATTCTACATGGTCGAAAATCCCCTATATAAAGTTTTCCCGTTAAGAATAAACAATTTTCAAATTTAAGCTTGGGTCAGCCATGGTTCCGGTCTCCCAGAAGCTACAGCTGAGCCTCCCGACCTCCTTACACCACCACCTCCCCAGAGCCTCTCGGCCTCAGGGCCTCCCGGCCTCTTTACACCACCACCTCCCCCAGAGCCTCCCGGCCTCCCGGCCTCTTTACACCACCACCTCCCCCAGGGCCTCCCGGCCTCAGGGCCTCCCGGCCTCCGGGCCTCCCGGCCTCTTTACACCACCACCTCCCCCAAACGATACGCCTGGTGCTCACCTATTACTACTACTATGAAAATAATTATGATGCTATATTACAAAATATAGAAGACCCAATTTTACGGTGACAATTGTTGAGAAAACAGACTTTTAGAAGAATTTAGGTTTGGAAAATGTTCGAAAATGTTTCGACAGAGATTTTTTGTTACTTACCCATGAAAATGCGCCAAATTTAGGAATTGGTAGCAATTTTTCTCAAAGAAATGAAACCGACGAAAGCCTATGCAATAAAAAGTGAAAAATATTAGTTTGCTCCCAAAATAAAGGCTTTAAGAAATAGCATTTCTGTTGAAAATAGAAAAGTTTCAATAAATCGCATTATTTAATTTTAATTGAGACAGTTTCTGTGGTTAACTTATCAGGTGAATTAAAGTTAAATTAAAGTAAATAAAAATTTAAATAAAATTAGGAATAAAATGAAATTAAAGCATAAATTAATAGAGTAGCTGCAAGTTAATGAAAATTGAAAACTACACGTGAAAGTGTACTCCATAATCTGAAAATAGAATTCTGAGGGGCAGTTGTCCAGTGGGGAAGTTGTCCCGTGGGGTGCTTGTCCAGTGGGGCAGTTGTCCAATGGGCAAATTGTCCAGTGGGGCAGAAGACCGTGGGACAGTTTCTTAATGTTCTGAGGTCATAAATTAACTTTCAGAACATGCCCCGAATATTTTTCCATTTTTTTCCGATGGGTCGAAAAAACCCAAATACAATTTCGTCAGATTTAACATACCCCCACCTACTATGACCCACGGAAAAGGTTGTAAATAGTATGAAATTGCTGGAAAAGCTCAGAAAACATGATAATTTATTGTAAAAAATCGTCAAAATAACGTTAGGAATATTTTCCGATGGGGTGGAAAAAAATGGAAAAAAACGGAAAAAACCTTTTTTCCAGTCCTTGTTTTTCCGCGCCCATCCCTACCTCCTACAGACACAGAATTGGAAGAGAAAGCAGTCCACTTTTGTCCGCGATGTAAGGAATAAGACGATGATATGGAGCACTTGCTCCTTACCTGCCCTGCCTTAGCTACCCAACGGGTGCAAATGTTGGAGGTGGCCCCTATCTTGGATCTGCTTTATACCAACCCAGTGCTGGTGGTCCGGTTTTTGGAGGTGGCGGAGGTCCTTGCCTGAGGTTCTCCGACCCATATGCCAAGCGATCTGGGCCCGACATTAGAAAGAGAGCCCAGCCTCAACCTTCCCTCCTCCCCGCTGTCGGCAGGAGATGCCGTTAGCTTAGCAGCGTCTGCCACAGAGTCCAGCACCGAAACCCAACCTAAGCAAGGCAGGGGGCTATTGTCCATTTTCCATGATGCGTGTCTCTTCTTTTCTCAGGTGGAATTTTACAGGTTAGACTCATATTAGCACCATTGCGGAGCAGTTTTCCCGATTGTTCACGGATCCACAAGGGATACAAAGGAATCAATTAAATATCAGTCCAAAGCGTGAATACTAACACAAGAAAGGTGAACGTTGTTTTGGGTATTCACGTTTTGGACTTATATTTATTTATTGATTACAAGGGACACGTTACACGAACTAGAGGCGTGTTGTGTTATCAGAGTTTTAAGCCCACTCGGAGCTATTCCATCCTTGTAGCGGATTATAAAGGTCTGAAATAAAATGTCAGTTGGTTTAATTAGAGCGTATCTGGTTGCGTACGTACATTCCAGATAACACCCGAATTCCTGGAAGAGGGTTGCGAACTGGCTACCGGGCTTTCACTATTTATAATTAATAATTTCGCGAAAATCCTTCGCGAAGTTCACGAAATTCGCGAAGTTTGGATTTGAATCAAAACAAAATTGAAATTTTGTTTGCCCACTGAACTTTTTGCTTTTTACTATGGAGAAAACCCCTCAATTAGCTAACTGCAAAAACATCGCGAAAAATTCTTCGCGAAGTTCGCAAAATTTGGCGAAATGTCACGAAGTTCGCTAACTTCTCAAAAAAGGCGAACTTCGCAAAAAATGAAGTTTTTTTGAGCTGTACTGTATTTAGGTGGAGATAAGAAATTTTTGGTTATTGGCATTATACTCTCAGTATAAAGGTGGTGGTTTCCTTTTGTGTAAATTTGACTCTATAGTTCAATTCTTTATGAAAGTGGATGAAACTTTCCAAATATCGCGACTGTTCAGGCAAAAGGGCGTAAATAATTTTTCATTTCTTCGAGAAACGGGCGTTTGAAAATTTCAGGCTTCTCTGAACTGAACTCCTGAACTAAATCTTTGAGATGTTTTGAAATCATCAACAATTTAAACTGAGAAGACCGTTAATGCCAGCAAATATATCATTATCTGAATATTTTCACGCAGTCGTCGCCTAATTTCCATAATTGTTGATTGGGTCCACCTGCGCCAAATTGTCAGACAGTATTTTGGTGCTCTTTAACATTCAGGGACCAGTCCTGCATACAGTACAGCTCAAAAAAACTTTATTTTTTGCGAAGTTCGCCTTTTTTGAGAAGTTCGCGAACTTCTTGACATTTCGCCATTTCGACATTTCGTTCAGTTTGCCCACTGAACTTTTTGCTTTTTACTATGGAGAAAACCCCTCAATTAGCTAACTGAAAAACATCGCGAAACATCGCGAAAAATTCTTCGTGAAGTTCGCAAAATTTGGCGAAATGTCACGAAGTTCGCGAAGTTCTCAAAAAAGGCGAACTTCGCAAAAAATAAAGTTTTTTTGAGCTGTACTCAGGGGCGTATCCAGGGGGGTGGTCCAGGGGGTCCGGACCCAACCCTTTTTGAGCCCTGACCAGGGTATTTTTTAGGAATTTTTTCGGGGGGGGGGATCCCGGGGGAGGCCCGGGCCCGGGGGGGGGGAGAAATTTCCGGGGAGGGGAAAGATTTTTTGGTAAAAATGAGCCAAAAATTGCTATTTTGGGCGTATTTTTCACGTAGAAGCGCAAAAAGTTCTCAAAAATACCAGGATTTAAGCCAAAAATAAGTATTTTTAGGTAAAAATCTCCGGCGAAGCCGGAAAATTTTTGAAAATTTGACCATTTTTGGAAAAAATGTAGACCTCATTAAGGGGGAAGACCAAAATCCCGGGGGGGGGGCGATTTCGGGGGGGGCATTTTCGGGGGGGAAGGTCAATTTCGGCGGGGGCCCCCCCCCCCCCGGAAAAAAATACCCGCTGACCCCCCCCTCACCTTCAGTGCCAGGTGATCATTTTTCACTAAACTATTGAAAAGCAAACAAAAATTGAAATTTCGCGCGTGTAAAATCAAAATTCAAACATTTATTGGAACAGGTTATTTTAAATTCATAAATAGTGAGTCATAAAGGTTTCTACATTCTACCTATATATATACATTCAAAGCAGGAGATTCAGTCTAGGTTTTTTGTCAAAAATAGCGTCGTTTGCAGAAATGAACAACAGTTTTGACGAGCCAAAATAAAAATGACAAAAGAATGACCAATCCCAAATGTAGAAGTAGCACCAAATTTTAAAAAAGAATGCAAAGTTTCTTCTATGTTTTAACAGTGATTTTTTAAAAAATTCCTCAGATTTTGGAGGATACCGCCCCCAATCTCCCGCTCTATATTGTCTTTGTAATTTATGTTAAGCTTCGACAAAGTTTGAATAGTCAATCAGTATTAAGCCGTACGTCGATTACGAGACTTCATGCTGCATCCTTCAATTGCATTTTTGATGCACGTTTCTCATACCATTTTCGCTCAAAATTGTTTTGAAAACTTTTTCTTCGGATTTTCTCGGCATGCGAGCTACCGATCCGAGCATGCCAGTATTTAAGATCTTTTATCGCGTAAATGCTAAAACTACTAGGGATAGATCTGGATGGCAGTCCCGTCATCGCGATTTGAAGATAAGAAAAGTAGACAGGATAAACAGAAAAAGGCATATATATCCACAATACTTCGCGAGTGCGTGTACATATATACATATTTCCAACGTTTTCACCAGATTTTCGGATAGAAGAAGTCTATTTTAGCAAAAATTTCTTATTTTGCCCTCAAAAGTGTTAATTTTTAAAAATTTTCTTGTTTCTGCAAAATGAAGGAAAGTAAAGATTTGAAGAACAATTTCATCTAAAAAGCAAAAACTTTCTTCAACTTCTGGGGGACTCCGCACCCCAGACCCTCCGAATGGTATTCTGTTATTCAGATTATTGTTAATATATACTCGGTAATGTTACAAACATAATAGACACTCATATTTGTAAGTGCGTATATATACGTGAGTTAGAATATAAGAAACGTGCGGGACAATGTGAATTATGAAGCAACACACAGGAGGGTGCTGGCTTACTTCTACTGGGAGGGGGGTGGGGCGCCGCCCCCCATTCGGAAGGTTCCCGCCCCCCCCCCCCAATTCCAGAAGCCCCCATAAGTTCCGACCTCCCCCCATAACGCCAAAAATTGCCAAATTTTACCATTTTTACCCTAAATTTTCAAAAAGTTTCCGGCTTCGCCGTAGTTTTAACCAAATTTTCGCTATTTTAACTTAAAAACACCTGCAATTAGTTGTTTTTTAGCGATTTTTAGCTGTTTTTGACACAAAAAACCTAAAAATACGCCCCCATTTTCTGTGAGCCCCCCATCGATGGGGGCCTAGAAGTAAGCCAGGGGTATGTGCTTCGCTTGTGCAGTCTATTGTTGAACTGAACTGGATAAAAACAGTTCAGTTGGGTGGTCCTGGGGGGAGGATAAAAAATTTTTGGACCCACCCCTTTTAAAAATCCTGGATACGCCGGTGGCTGTACTGTATTTAGGTGGAGGTGGAGATAAGAAATTTTTGGTTATTGGCATTATACTCTCAGTAGTAGTCGATACACCGGATTGGTTGTTATGACTGGAAAGAGGGTACAAGAATGAACATTTTTGCTTTTGCAACCTTTGAGCTATCTCTAGTGGTTAAGTCAATATAAGCCAAAAACGATTTTGGGGGTCAAAAAACGGCCATTTTCGATAAAATTATTTTTTCAAAAAAATACTGCCAAATCGCACGGACAATTTTCGTTTATTTATAGTCAAACGATACACGGTTTAATTGCACATTTTACCAATGCCTATTTGCTGGGATTCGTTCTTTAAGCTAGATATATATGCAGCTGAAAAGTCATTTTTGTAAAAGTGCGATTATTTTGTTTTGAACACCGATTTCTCAAAAACTACCCATTGGATTCGCGTGATTTTTGGCTGGATGAAAATTCGCACTATTGCGAAGGAACACTTTTATTGGTTTGAGCTAAAACATATCCAGTTGCGAGAAAACTAAATACAAATTTATGAAATGTCTTTGTCACCGCTCATTTGCCGGATATTTTGAGTACTGAGACTTGTTGAGCCAAATCCAAAAAATGTCCCTCGGCCCACACGTCCTTCATATTATGACACAAGAAGAAATTTTGGCAGACAACAGTTTTGAGAAATCGATGTTCAAAGATTTTTGGTCTGTATTCAGACTGGCAGATTTCAGTATGTCAGAAAAGTTTGCTCTTTTTTGCTAATTGTGCTAGCTACGCAAGCTCACGTGGATCTATAGATTACAAGCTTTAAAACGTATAGAACTCTTTCCAACTCCCAAAACTGCGAAAGTTATAGAATTTCAATAAGCACCACAAAAGTGCTGCACAAAAGGAAACCACCACCTTACATCGTGCTGTGTCAGGCTTGCAACAGAATTAACTACGTCACAGCAAATGAATTTATGTCA
Organism: Trissonchulus latispiculum; assembly: GCA_030248195.1. Classification (NCBI taxonomy): domain Eukaryota; kingdom Metazoa; phylum Nematoda; class Enoplea; order Enoplida; family Ironidae; genus Trissonchulus; species Trissonchulus latispiculum. The sequence goes on along the minus strand of JASAND010019646.1, from coordinate 33,418 downwards.
TGAGGCAGCCCCTTAACTGAGAAGTATTAAGTATTGCTTAAAAAGAAAACTATGATCTCACAAATGTATACACCCTTTCTTACCCTCACAGCGTCCGTGATATCATACATAAAGGGTTCTTGTCCAAAATTAGTCTCTATAATCTCACCAGGAGTCTGAAGTCCTATAGACGGATATAAATCACACTAAAATGTATTAACAAATCTTCATATGATGATGTTGACGGTGACAATAAAAACATTAAATCCCATGCAAACGAAGTATAAATTTTACATTCAGATACCTTTTATGACCGCGTATACTTTCCATAATACATTTTGAACCATGTCCCTACATGTACACACCGCCATGTACACCAGACTTGAGACCACAAGCATATTTCATAAAATTTCTCAAGTTCACAAGATTAGTTACAAGTACTAAAGCTCTGAAGTTGCAACCTCTCGAATATTTGAAAAGGCGGTCTCAGTTTTTCTAGTGGTCTAACGAATTGGATCAACTTCCTCGGACTTGCCCAAAACGCCTAGGAATCGCTTGAGATCCACACTGACTAATTCGAGACTTGTAACTTGCAACTGGAGAACCCGAGTACTTTTATGAAACTGGCCACAGGAATCTGGAGATGTCAGGAATAAGACAAAAATGGGGCAGTTCGGATACAAACAAAAGATGGCCTACCAGCTCCATAGCATTCATTCAAAGCCACTTCGACAAAAATTATCTTCTACAAAAAATTGCTCATTCTCCCAAAAATTATAAATAATTCACTCAATAATATAGTTCAAAAGCTACTATTTGCCATTAATTTTTGATAATTTGATAGAATATGAAAATGCCGGATTACAGTACGACTGGGAACATGGGAAGTTTCAGCGATGCAACAGATAACTATAACTAACAAAGTACAAAGTTTCGTCAAAACAAGAACTAACTAACATTACTATAATATAACTTACAGGAAGTCCCGTGAAGGCTATACCTAAAAAGGTACAATATAATGAATTGCAAAATTATGGACAAAATAATAGCAAGTAACAAGTAAAGTTGAAGTTTGGCTTTTCATGTAAGTAGCAAAACGTAGTAACGTATCCAACGTAATCACTAGTCTTTAGCATTCTTTCTCTCTTTAAATCACTGGCTTTTTCCTACAGCCCCTCCCAGACTTGGGTCGATCTTCCAGGATGCGGACCTTTCCCCTAGAACTCTAAAGTGGCCGGAAGAATAAAGTTTTAAAGGTAAAATTTGAAAAAATTTTCCGGCTTCGCCGAATTTTTAGACATTTTTAGCTATTTTATGCTTACATTCAGGTTAAAAATAGTTAATGTTTTAGCACATCAGCAAAAATAGCTATCTTAAAGCATATTTCGAAAAATTTTCTCCCCTTCCAAAAATCCGTGCCCCGAAGGGGGAACTCCCAGACCCCCCCTCCCCCAGAAATGTTTGTCTACGAAAAAGCCAGTAAATCATGGATTTTATGAAAATAGGAACCTGCGCAAACTTTTGTTGTTAAGCTCTACTGCGTAAATATTAGAGTTGTGACGGCACGCCACCGGTCGCGGGCCGCGGGCAGGGCAGTATTTCGATAATGGTTCAGAGGGGAAATTAAATCAATTGATTTGATAATTTTATGCTTTTATGTTTTCTATCAGTAGATGCTTTCAGTTTAGGTTAAGAATGTTGGTTTATCCGTTCCACGATCTTATTCGATGAAACGACTTAAGGAAGGGGCCCATCATAAAAAATTTGATATATAGTCACCGTTTTCGCTCATTGTAACACAAAAGTTAGCCACATAATATGTCAAACATATCAAGTTTAAATATTGTGCTGTTTCCTCCACTTCTCCGCCAGTTACGAGCTATTAACTGTTTGCAATTTGAATATACAATGGGCGAAAAGGAGGGGACCGTGTTAGACTAAGGAAATTTTCTTTATACATAGAGTCTTCGATTATAAAGCTTCAATGCGGTGTATATTTGAACATTGATCTAAAATTAATTTTGTACCGATTTTGGCAGGCTAAACTTTATTTTGAGCTTTGTTTAACATCTTTTAGGGAGCAGCAAGCCACTGTTGAGGCTTAATAATAATAATAATAATAATCGGAGATGGTAGAAAACTCGGCCAAAAATGGAACCCCTCTTAAGTTGGCCTCGTTTCAGTAGGTTAAACATTACAAATGAAAGAATTAGAAATTGGAAACGCATTCACATTATTTCATTTCCCACTTAGACTATATTAGATTGCTGGTTGTTTGTTATAGTCTCTAGAAATAAAAAGTATTGAGAGTAATTTTGCGCTGTGGCTGTGATGATGTGTGACGTGTGAGTAACTGGTTAAAAAGCCATTTGTTGCCACAGACTGAAGTCTGACACTAACTAGGGCAGCTTTAAACCTTTTGCTTGTTCGACTGTCTGAACTGCCAGTGCTTGCGTGCTTTCAGCCAAAATCAAAGCAGCCGATCCAAAGCTAATCTATGTGTAATAGTATGGCCTAGTCACACATTATCTAGTACGGAAACGTAATGCAATCAATCAGTATCGAAAATGCTAATCTATTATAGTTGTTTAGAAGCCCTAACGTGTGAACACTTACAGTAGAAAGTAAAAGATTCATAAATAAGACTGAAATAAACGATTAAGCATTTTTGACAGTCGTGCATCAAAGCTTCCGTGGCCCGGGCAGGCCCGTGAGGCCAGGCACGCAGGAGGGTGGCGGGCCGGGCTCAGGCCGGGCCGGCCGGCCCGCGGCCCAGCCCGCAGGGTGGCATCGGCGAAATTTTCTTATTTTCCAACACTAGTAAATACGCATTATATATTACGCAAAAACCGTGCATTAACTTAAATACAATTTCACAGCGGACGCTGCAGCAGTTACATTATTTAGATCACTTATCCGCAATTAATCAGCTAATATCAGTCAACATAAAGGTAGTGGGGGCATACTTACCTAAATGATGACCGTTTTTGGTATAAAATGATGTTCGATCCACCAAATTTAGAGCACAACCAATGACATCACCGGTAGTAAATGTGGGACCATATGCTTGACCCTGACCAGAGGAACAAAAGGAACAACCGTCATCGCCATGATAGCCATAGGAATTCTTTTCCCAACCTATGCAGACACAATAATAGCGGCAAGAGACACGCAAAGGACAGTATATATATTCTATATATTCAAATATTCTATATGAAAAGAACAAAAATGCTTCCAAGGAGCATTAAAAATGCAATATGGGTGAGCTAAGGTTTTAAAGGAGGACTACGTTGAAAGTGTAATAATGTAGCCAAAATAATGAAATGCAACCAGCTTTGCTGAACAACCTATGTTCTCGAAAATTTTGTAGTATGAGGACAGTTAATTGGCAGTCATCCACCAGCTGGCTTATTTTTAGGTCAAAAATTATGGAGGGGGCCCCATCGATGGGGGCATATTTTGGAAAAATATTTTCAAATTTTTACGTTTTTTGTGTAAAAGCTTCTAAAAATCGACGAAAATGACTAATTTTATGTGGTTTTTAGCTGAAATGGTGAAAATTTCGTTAAAAATCCGACGATACCAGAACAATGCTAGAAAATTTAGGGTTATGGGGGAGATCGGAATTTATGTGGCGATTTCATGAGGGTCCCTCAAATGGGGGCAGCAGGTCCCTCCCAATAAAAATGAGCCAGCATGAATCGTGTTCTTCCACATTGCTAAAGCTTATACACACACGTGCTGTACATTATATGCATAAGAAAGAGAAGTACGTATTACGCAGTAAAGGTAGTTGCAGTCGGAGAGTCAATATAGGTCTTGAAAGCAACGCACCCAAGTACAAATTAGGATTGTTTAGCGAAGCTGGTAATATTATTACACTTTTAAGCTATTTTCGCCCCTCCCGGAAGTTTTGCTTCCCCACACGCGATTTTTGTGTGCCCAAATGTTTGATAAAGCAGAACAATTTCAAAGATTTTCTGGCTTCGCAGGACAGTTTTCCTAAAATGTGTATTCTTAACCTAAATCCAGGCATTTTTTGACAAAACTTCTCTTGTATATACCCGAAAACCCGCAATAGCCCTCCCGAACTACTCTAAATTTCGCGAAATGTAGCGTTGCGTATATACTTCAAATGTGAGCTTAAAAATCAACTTTGTTTTGAGCTATCTGTACAAGTTTATAACAAAATTCATTACAGAAAATTCAAAAATATCCTACTGTTTGTGAAGAGGTTTCTCACTTTCACTTTCTGGAAACCGGCAATCTAGATTTGCTCCTTCCTAGAAATGGACAAGCGCCTTACCATATTTCTAGGAAAGAGCAAAATTGCTTGCCGATTTCTGGAAATTAGCAATCTCAAGAATTAGGCACAACATATGCATACTTAGTCAGTAATCTGCATACCTGGTAATCGATTTAGGCTAACGTTACGCTGAGAAAATCCTATACCCATATATCTAAACAAAAACAATGACTGATGATAGCACGGACATGATGATGATGACGACGATGACACGGATGATGATAAGGAATTGTATATATATATATAGCAAGGTTCACAAAAATCGCCCAATAACTATATAACTAATTATTAACCACGCAATTGTTAATTGAATTTCATTGTCGGAATAATGTAGAGAAAAGCATTCGAAAAAGAGGGTCGTTTTTTAAGAAAAATCCTGAAATCTGCGCAAAACACAGGCTAAATCTACAACTGAAAATTTCCACGTAAATATAGGCAAAAAAATTTTGAAATACGTTTATTTTCAATTTGTGGATTTCCCCTAGTCTAGTATATAACAACTTTGGCTTTTCGACAGTTTGCTTGGAATTTAAACTCTGCTGGAATATATACAAGTTTTGAGTGACTATTAAGGACAAATTTTCTCAACTCATGATGAGATCAAGGCGACGACAAAGCCCATCGGGCAGGCCTGAAAAAAATTAGTAAGGGCCGGGTCGGGCCGCGCTCCCAACGGAAAAAGCCCGGCCCCGCCCTGCCAAGCCCTGGCATTTTTTACATATTATATATGTAATCACTTGCACATGTACACTTTCGAATTCTAGCAATTGTCTTTGCCATCTTGAATTCAAAATTTCTTCCTTTCTTTGCACCAAATGAGATTGCATGTGCCAAAGTTGCGTACTGTTGAGTTTGCGTACTGTTTTTTGAACTTTTAGTATAAAAGTAATCGATGACAAAGTTGGTGCCGTGACGGCTCTTACGGTCCTAGGTTCGAACCCCCGCTGCCACAAGGCTTTAACAAATCCCCTTGAGCAAGGAACTAAGCACATATCGGTTCGCCGTGGGCTCCAGCCAACCCAGCTGTCTATCATTAACTGGTCTGTAAATGGGTACCACTGCGGTGGGAAGGTAGCAGGAGTCTGTGTTCTGGCGTAATGCCTGATGAAGGGCTGGCCCTCTTCCCACAGATGTAGTCAACATTAGAGTTGTCGCTCCTGGCTTCGGGCTGTAGATCCTGAGATAAACACGGTACTCTATAACCTTCTGTAGCTTAGAGTTGTCTCCAGGGGTCACTTTACCTTACCTTTACCTTTATGACAAAGTTGAGAAAAGTCGACAAAATTCTGATTGCGTCTGCATTTTAGCTAAAAATTGAAAAGCGATTAGGTAGCATTTATGGTGGATGCAGCGAAATCGGGTAGGATTTCACTATGGTACCGTATCCAGGTGGGGATTTATAATACGCGGCCGGGCCGGGACAGGGCCTAGCATTTTCGACACAGGGCCGGGCCGGCCCTGATCTCATCTCTAGTTCCGCCTCCAACCCCCCCACCTATGGCTCTCTTAAGAGTTAGAATTACATACTAAGCCTAGGTACATTTACATCTGCTTCACCTTTGTAAAACAGTAAATAAAACTAATGAATGTTAAATTAGCGTTAATTAATGAGCGTTAAATGTTAAAAATGTGGTTAAAATATGATTTAACAAGTAACAAAAATGCTCCGCACAAAAGAGGATAATATGTGTGTGTTGGCTGTATCGTATATATATATACATTAAATATCCTTTAAATATAAAATGAATATAAAAAGGTATATATATCCTTTAAATTCCGGTTGAAGCAGTAAAGACAAAAGTTTCATGGGCACGTGACGTTATTTGGCACAGCAAATATTGGTGGATGGTTCCATGTCAAAAGTTGCTCAGCTCACTTAGGGCTTTCATTTGATACCAAATTTGACCACTTCTGAAAAATTTTATTTTTGACCCAAAATCGCCTAAGTTCCCACCCCACACCACCACAGCACTCTACAGCCACTTTGAGCATGCAGTTCTATGACAAAAGTTGCTCAGCTCGCTTAGGGCTTTCATTTGGTACCAAATTTGACCACTTTTGAAAACTTTCATTTTTGACCGAAAATCGCCTAAATCCCCACCCCACCCCACCACAGCACTCTACAGCCACTTTGAGCATGCAGTTCTATGACAAAAGTTGCTCAGCTCGCTTAGGGCTTTCATTTGGTACCAAATTTGACCACTTTTGAAAAATTTTATTTTCGACCACTTGACCCCCCACCCGACTGACCCTTCAAACGGCAAAGTGGAACCAGCCCAGCAAAATAGGCACGTCGGACGGCAAAACGGATACCGGGAATGAGCTGGGCACACCAGAAAACCCCTATAGACAAAGTTTTGAGAGGCCAGGTAGAGCCTACTATCGACCTCCAGGAAGCGGTTTCCGACATGACCCTCCAGACGGCAAAGTGGAACCAGCACAGCAAGATGGATGAGTCCTACGGCAAAAAGGACACCGGGAATGAGCTGGGCGCACCAGAAAACCCCTATAGACAAAGTTTTGAGAGGCCAGGTAAAGCCTACTATGGACCTCCAGGAAGCGGTTTCCGACTTGACCCTCCCGACGGCAAAGTGGAACCAGCCCAGCAAGATGGGTGGGTCTGACGGTAAAACTGACTGCGGGAATCGATTCTCCGTGCCAGAAAACCATTGTATGGAAGATTTGAGCGTTCAAAGTTAAATAGATAGCGAGAAATTTCGATTTTTCATTTTTCGAATTTTCGCCATCTTTGACGGGCCACTGTGGTCGCTAAGGAAGTGATAGAGAAACGCAACCTGGACCGTTAGTTAGTTCAATATATGTAATTTCTGAATATAAAAAGAAATCAGCTCCAGCTCGTAACGTTCGACCTGAGCGACGACCACAAAAATGGTCACTTTTCGCTATGAGCCGACTTTGCGGCGCCACTGCGGCGCTGTGGCGCAGCTGCGGCGCAAAAAAGTTGTGATTCTTAAATTCTTTAGAGGGTACTACTAGACCCCATAGCCCTTTAGGTTGGCCCACGTGCAGATCACGTGAAAGCGGCGAACATTATGTACAATACAACCATCAAATAGGAGAAACCGGAAAAAAAACATCGCCGCCATAACCGGTCCGGGGCGCAACTTTTTAACGGTAAGTGATACGGGGCTGAAACTTCACAGACATACTAAACTCGATGTGCTCTACAATTTGCGCATGAAATCTGCGCAGGATCTGCGCAGGATTTTGCGCAGCTTCTGCGCAGCTTATTTTACACTGTCTCCAGCCACTTTTCACACATATTATAGGGGTCGCTGCCGCGACCCCTATGATAAAATTCACCCGCTGTTTAAGTAAAACCAAAAAATATAAATTCGCAATTCTTTGGGAAATTTAGCAAAAAAACTAGCAAAATCTTTTGACAAAAACAACTAACATAGGCACATAAACCCTATGGAACTTTTCTTTCACAAACTTTGCATATATATATACACCATATACACCTTTAATTTGTGCAACCATATAATACTCTGCTCGGCTACATATACATGTGCTGCACCGACAAGTATATACTATGCATTAGAATGCATTATTAAAACCCTGTAGAAGAACCAAAACCATGTACGTATATATGGTTACACATAACTAAATCAAGTTATATATACATAATATATATGGTAGTAGTGCATAAAATGTCCCTATATATGCATACAAATATATACATAAATATACGTATATAAAGCAGCCAGCTTAATATATCGCCCCCATATAAAGACGCAAACATATGTCAACGAATGTGCATGTACGTGTGCTTTCCATTTCACGTATCCTGTGTTATGAATACTTGCATAAAGGGGAACCGGAGTGAAGCAACATACAAAACCAAACTGGACTGGAAACTATATATATATATATTATATATATATACGTGTATATACATAAAATACATATAATACCCGCAACGCTAGGCAGGGTTTGGCATATTCTTGGAAGCAATACTCAAGAAGCACAAGAAAACTTACGTTCGTGACTATCATGTGATTTCCTTCGCAAACTTTTGCAAAAAAGCATCAGCTCATAATAATGCTCAATAACTACTTAAAGCGGTATATACTTCAAAGTGACAAAATAAGTGTGTAATTGAATGATACAGTCGGCGAACACCGGGGAATCAAGATATATGACCATTAAACGTGATATCCGTTTATATACGTATGGATCCTAATTCATCCTATAATCGTTATAGACAAATTTTCCGATATCCGGATACCGGGTATATGGACATACAAAAAAAATTAGCAAATTCTCAATAAAATTTCAATTTTTTAAAAATTTTTTTAAATTTTTATATTATTATTATTTTTTAATGAAAAGTTTTTGCGGCTTGTATTATGGAAATTCGCCCTACGCAATTAGACAGAAAAAAATAAATATAACTACAAATAAAAATATTTTTTAAAATTAAATTTGATAGGGGACCGGATACCGGATATCCCCACCCAAACGTCCAGAGAAAAAATCCATCATAGTATATATTAAATATATTTCATAAACTAATAAAAGACTTAAATTAAAAAAAATTACTATGTAAGGTAAGAGATTCTGCTCTACCATCTTGCACACAAAGTGCAAATAACCCGTATATATAGACCAATTCTGTTGACTGACAGATTTTTGGAGCATATTCCAAGTAAAAAAACTTTGAAAAAAAATCAACGCTTTTTGAACAATAAAATGTACAAGTAACAGAAATGCTCCGCACAAAAGGGAATATGTGTGTTGGGCCTATGTCCATCCTTTAAATTCCGGTTGAGAAAGTACAGGCATAAATCCGACATAGCAAGTTTTGGTGGATGGTTCCATGTCAAAAGTTGCTCAGCTCACTTAGGGCTTTCAGTTGATACCAAATTTGACCACTTTTGAAAAATTTTATTTTTGACCCAAAATCGCCTAAGTCCCCACCCCACCCCACCACAGCACTCTACAGCCACTTTGGGTACGCAGTTCTATGACAAAAGTTGCTCAGCTCACTTAGGGCTTTCATTTGATACCAAATTTGACCACTTTTGAAAAATTTTATTTTCGACCACTTCACCACCCACCCGACTGACCCTTCAAACGGCAAACTGGCACCAGCCCAGCAAAATAGGTACGTCGGACGGCAATACGGACACCGGAAATGAGCTGGGCGCACCAGAAAATCCCTATAGACAAAGTTTTGAGAGGCTAGGTAAAGCCTACTATGGACCTCCAGGAAGCGGTTTCCAACTTGACCCTCCCGACGGCAATGTAGAACCAGTCCAGCAACATAGGCACGTCGGACGGCAAAACGGATACCGGGAATGAGCTGGGCGCACCAGAAAACCCATATAGCCAAAGTTTTGAGAGGCCAGGTAGAGCCTACTATGTACCTCCCAGGGGCCGATCCTATCAAAGATTTCAATCCTGGTTGAAACCTAAATCCGGATTCAAAACGGGATTGAAAAGTCAACCCCAGTCCTATCATTACGGGATTGACTTAATCCAAGTTTTTGAATAGGGATTCAATCCGGGTTGAAACTCGATCCCAATCCAGTCCTATCATTGTATCGGGATTGAAATTTCGGGATTGAAATGGGGTTGAAATAGGCTAATTTCAACCCACCTAGCGGAGGTGGGTTGAGATTCGGATCCAGTTTTTAAAGCACGATTTAACGGACGTTTTAAGTGAGAATGATGGCTGTGTCAGGTGTGGTGAGATTTTTATTGTTCTTTAAATACTTATTCAATGATTTCATAAGTTGTTCTGTTCTCAAACTCAGTTCTCAAAATTTTAAACAGTACCCGAAGAATAAATAGTTATATAATTTAATTTACAATTTATTTAAACCAATACAAATTGAAACAATGCATGTCTTGCATGATCAGACTATATAGGCATACTGATTGATGTTCATTACGTAATCTTTCTCCAAAAGTAGGAGTCCAATGTTTAACTGTCTCCATGGACCGACGACAATTGTATATATCTGTTGCTATATTTTCACTTTGAAACAGTGGCGTGTATCGGATCCAAACTTGCTGTTCTGTTTTTAGTTTCTCAGATTTAACATTTAATGCTCAACAACTTGCTGATGCATATATACTATATACATAAATTCATGCAATGGATCTATTAGCAAAATACCAAAGGAAGACCTGCTCTCTGTTAGGCTGCCGAGCATTAATGAAAAATGAACTAATAAATAAATTAATAAATACGTTACATTAACGGATAAATCTCTTTAGTTAATGTCGACTATTGTTATCAGAATTTTGGTATTTTATTCATGAGCTATTTGTGACAAAATATTCCAAAGTCGGACGGGGTCCAACTCAACAGCTGACCTATATAAAATTACGTTAGGCAATTGTTACGCAATGCTTTTTGCTTTCATAGTAGTCCATTTTAGCTGTAGTACAAGTTTCAGTTTTTAGTTGACAAAAAATTTCAATTTGGTTTTTGTCAACGATCCAGAAGGGTACGACTTCAGTTTCGGTGACTGGAACAGCAACAGTAAATTATGTTTGAAATTTATTCTCAGAATTATAGTTTTCAGCTGATATGCATGGTATTTTTAGGGATTTTTTCCTTCCTTGGGCCTGGGGAAGATTTTTCGGGGAGGAGAAAAAGTTTTGCAGAAATGCGAAATTAGGTGTTTTTGGCGTATATATTTTGCATGGAGAAACGCTAAATTTTCCAAAATTGCCTGGATTTAGGCTAAGAATGGAATTTTTTGAATTTAAATTTTGTTTCACTTAGTTGTTTTTGCCAAAACAGCCAATTCAGATCGCTGGACGTGTCGAATCGAATCAAGAAATAATTTTATTGGATCGGAAGGGATCGGTTAAACTTTAGCTGCCTGCCCGATCCGATCCCTATATTATATACTTTGAAGCTTTTCAGTTTTACTTTATATTTTTGTTGTTTTCAAAAAGAATAGTGAATTAAACTAAAGTTTACAAGTTTAGGTAGCTTTAGCATTTTCATTCATTCATTCATTCATTCATTTTCATTCCAAAATAACGGAACATGGAACACACAAATGAGGGAGGGTTAATCTACCAGCTGAAGTAAAATAAGTGAAATGAAAGTATAAAAATTAATAATCACACCATCATAAATTTCTCATTGAAAACAAAAAAGCTGACAAGAAATTGCGAAGTATTGCAATGCAAGGTGCACTGGAAATTGTTGCCAAAACACTACATCCATATTGGGTCATTCAAAATAAATCAACAACAGTTACGTAGTGCCTCTACATGCAAAATATTGCTGCTTAAAAACTGGATCCATAAAGGGAATAAAAACTAAATCGAAAATCAAAATGGGATTGACAATGGGATTGAAAGTGGTGTTGAAAATTTGAATCCGGATTAACTCAATCCCAATCCCAAAAAGTTTGATAGGATTGGATTCAAAGCAGGATTAAGTCAATCCGAAAATTTTGGGGTTGAATCCCAAAATACGTTCGATCCGGATCCAACTCAATCCCATATTGATAGGATCGGCCCCAGGAAGCGGTTTCCGACATGACCCTCCCGACGGCAAAGTGGAACCAGCCCAGCAAGATGGGTGGGTCTGACGGTAAAACTGACTGTGGGAATCGATTCTCCGTGCTAGAAAACCATTGTATGAAAGATTTGAGCTTTTAAAGTTGAATAGATAGCGAGAAATTTCGATTTTTCATTTTTCGAATTTTCGCCATTTTTGACGGGCCACTGTGGTCGCTAGGAAAGTGATAGAGAAACGCAACCTGGACCGTTAGTTAGTTCAATATATGTAATTTCTGAATATAAAAAGAAATCAACTCCAGCGAGAAATTTCGATTTTTCATTTTTCGAATTTTCGCCATTTTTGACGGGCCACTGTGGTCGCTAGGAAAGTGATAGAGAAACGCAACCTGGACCGTTAGTTAGTTCAATATATGTAATTTCTGAATATAAAAAGAAATCAACTCCGGCTCGTAAAGTTCGACCCTTAGCGACGACCACAAAAATGGTCACTTTTCGCTATGGGCCGACTTTGCGGCGCCACTGCGGCGTTAGTGAGTTCAAATATGTAATCTGAAAAAAGAAATCGTGGCGCAGCTGCGGCGCAAAATAAGTTGCGATTCTTAAATTCTTTAGAGGGTACTACTAGACCCTATAGCCCTTTAGGTTGGCCCACCGCTGCAGTTCTCGTGAAAGCGGCGAACATTATGTTCAATACACCAATCAAATAGGAGAAACCGGAAAAAAAACATCGCCGCCATAACCGGTCCGTTGCGCAACTTTTTAACGGTAAGTGATACGGGCTGAAACTCCACAGATATACGTACTAAACTCGATGTGCTCTACAATTTGCGCATGAAATCTGCGCAGGATATGCGCAGGATTTTGCGCAGCTTATTTTACACTGTCTCCAGCCACTTTTCACACATATTATAGGAGTCGCTGCCGCGACCCCTATGATATACTTGCAAAACAGTTCGGTCGGTCATAGTCATATTTACAACCTTTTTCGTCGGTCATAGTAGGTGGGGGTATGTTAAATCGGATCATATCAAGGAATTCCCCCCTAAGCAAAATTGATCAAGCCGCACATCGTGGGAAAGCTGAGGACGTGCTCTTTCCAATGCTGTAAGATAAATTTGATACAGCTTGCATCTACAAAGTTTTACTTGTAAAAGTTTAGCTGAAATCGACCAAAACGGCAAATTTTGATCAAGTTTTCAAGATAACATTTTATAGATACAACCTACAGCAAAATGTATTACACCACCACTGGAAAGAGCACGCCGTCAGCTTTCCAACGATGTCGACATAAGCTCTAAGGTTGTGTCAGTCGCCAGCAGCATGCTGTTGAAGTTGAACAATTTTGCTGAGCCTTCAAGCCTTCCTTGATATTATGATCCATTAAATCAGCAAACTTGTATATATTTGGGTTTTTGAAGCATCGGAAAAAAGGAAAAATATTCGGGACACGTTCTGAAAGTTAATTTATGAAATCAGAACATCAAGAAACTATCAAAAGCATTGTTTAATGAGGTAATAAGACGATATTCATGAACTTACGTAAGTTATATAATTTCGGGATTTACATAACATTTTTGCCACGGTATGTGAAAATGGTTGCGCAACTCAGATAGAGTTAAGGATTTCAAGCCTAACTGTGGAGTGTTCAACCAAAAACTGCTAACACATTTGGAATTGTTTACTCAAACATTCAATGTACCGTTTTGGGGCAAAAATGAAAAATTCTTCAACTTCTGGGGGGCTCCCACCCCCCAGACCTCCACTGCATTTTGCCTTGGACCCCCCCCAAATGTTCGGCACGGGCCTGTACCTAGGTGCACTCCAAGCAGAAACAGTATTCTTATGGAAGTAGTCACAATCTTCTACGACCTGTAGCCATACGTACGTATGCTTGGGGGAGTGAGATTGTTATATAACCCCTCCCGTGACCTAGAGATCCTACCGAAGGGCGCTCACCTCTCTCGCAGCACAGAATCCTGTTTGTCAAGAGTTTTTAAGATAAAAACATTAGGATTCTCCCCCCCCCAAATTCCTTTGCTTTGTGTGCTTGCAACATGCTTGTTAAAACTCTGGCTTATTTTTACTGGAGGGTGGGGGAGGGCCCCCCACTCGGCAACCTCCCCCACCCCACTCTAGGTCCCCCCATAACCCAAAAAATTGCCAGATTTCAGCATTTTTACCCTAAATTTTCAAAAATGTTTCCGGCTTCGCCGGAATTTTAGCAAAATTTTCGTATTTTAGCTAAGATAAGCTAAGCAAAGATATTTTAGCGTAAAAAACACCTAAAATTATTCATTTTTAGCGATTTTTGGCAGTTTTTACACAAAAAATGTAAAAAATTTGCAATTTTTTTCAAAAGTATGCCCCCCACTTTTGGTGAGCCCCCCATCGATGGGGGGCAACTTTGAGCCCCCCCATAAATTTTGGCCTAAAAATAAGCCAGAAAACTTGCTACAAAAAGTGCAAATCTTGCTAAAAATCACATTTCCACGATTTTCACATATCATGGGGGAGCTCAGGGAGCCCCCATAATCTATATCCGAATATTCGTACTTCCATGTATTATATATAGTCAGACTTTTCCTCCGAGAAAGTCTAACACAGTGTTCATTTATGACTTAACGGACAGCAATTACGTAAAGAATAATTTCATAGCGATTGTCATGACTGCAATCCTGCCGGATTGATATGACCCAAGGTTTTACCGCCACATCCCTATCTTTCTGTCCGATACTTGTCAAGTCCAACTAAATTAAGGTAAATGGCTAGCCTAAAACTGACCAGGCAAACTACTACGTTCTCGCAGATTACCTATTCAACATTTTACTCTATGTTGACCGTTCTATATGTGACAAACGCTGAAGCGAAGCGTGCAAGCCCGCGAATATGGGTTGTTCGGCGACGCTGTGCCCATATTAGTTCGCCCACAACCTAGTCCTCCTTTCTTTTAGAACCTAGCCCATATTAAGCGTTTTCAAAGCTAGTCCTCTTGATTTCGCAACCTCACCCCATCCACCCATATTACTTTTCGATGCTCCGGAGGAGCATTTTACTTTCCTGTCCTCTTAGCACTTTAAAGATTCTCTGACAATATTCCAATATTGTTAAACATTGGCCTTAAGATTAGCTCGTATGTCGAGGCCGAGGGAGAATTGGCAAGGGAAGGCCTCCATGAACGAAATTCCCCATCAAAAAAGCAGATCCCCATTTTGGTACCAAATTTTGCAGTGAAAAAATCAGAAAGCGAATTTTTCAAAATTTCTCATGTTTAACTTAACTAGTTTATTGGTTGAAGAAGTTGAAGAATTTTTGCATTTTTGCCCAAAAATCGTACATTGGATGTTTATTTCTTGCAATAAGTAAATTATCGCGCCCAAGGCGCGAAAATTTTTTAAAAACAGCTGTTTTTGCTATAAAAATAGCAAAAATTTTCTATTTTGTCACCCCAAAAGGGGGGTCTAGACCCCTTGAACCCCCCTGGGTGCGGGCCTGGTGGGCGCCCACCCACAGGTCGGTGGGGCCACGTTTCGTGGGAGGTACAATGACAAAAGTTGTTAATCTCGCCAAGCGCTTTCATTTGATACCAAACTTGACCAGTATTGAAGACTTTCATTTTTGACCCCCACTGGACCCACTGGGGGTGGGGCACCCACCCACAGGTTGGTGGGGCCACTTTTTGTGGGTGACATAATGACAAAAGTTGATCGCCTCGTCAAGGGCTTTCATTTGATACCAAATATGACCACTTTTGAAGACTTTCATTTTTGACCCCCACTGGACCCACTGGGGGTGGGGCACCCACCCACAGGTTGGTGGGGCCACTTTTTGTGGGTGACATAATGACAAAAGTTGATCGCCTCGTCAAGGGCTTTCATTTGATACCAAACATGACCACCTTTGAAGACTTTCATTTTGACCCACACCGGACCCACTGGGGGTAGGGCACCCACCCACAGGTCGATGGGGCCACTTTTTGTGGGTGGCATAATGACAAAAGTTGATCGCCTCGCCAATTGCTTTCGTTTGATACCAAACATGACCACTTTTGAAGACTTTCATTTTTGACCCACACCCGACCCACAGTGGGTGGGGCACCCACCCACAGGTCGGTGGGGCCACTTTTTGTGGGTGGCATAATGACAAAAGTTGATTGCCTCGCCAAGGGCTTTCATTTGATACCAAATATGACCACTTTTGAAGACTTTCATTTTTGACCCACACCGGACCCACTGGGGGTGGGGCACCCACCCACAGGTCGATGGGGCCACTTTTTGTGGGTGGCATAATGACAAAAGTTGATCGCCTCGCCAATTGCTTTCGTTTGATACCAAACATGACCACTTTTGAAGACTTTCATTTTTGACCCACACCCGACCCACAGTGGGTGGGGCACCCACCCACAGGTCGGTGGGGCCACTTTTTGTGGGTGGCATAATGACAAAAGTTGATTGCCTCGCCAAGGGCTTTCATTTGATACCAAATATGACCACTTTTGAAGACTTTCATTTTTGACCCACACCGGACCCACTGGGGGTGGGGCACCCACCCACAGGTCGGTGGGGCCACTTTTTGTGGGTGACATAACGAGAAAAGTTGATCGCCTCGTCAAGGGCTTTCATTTGATACCAAACATGACCACCTTTGAAGACTTTAATTTTTGACCCACACCGGACCCACTGCCGGTGGGGCACCCACCAACAGGTCGGGGGGGCCACTTTTTGTGGGTGGCATAATGACAAAAGTTGATCGCTTCGTCAAGGGCTTTCATTTGATATCAAACATGACCACCTTTGAAGACTTTAATTTTTGACCCACACCGGACCCACTGGGAGTGGGGCACCCACCCACAGGTCGGTGGGGCCACTTTTTGTGGGTGGCATACTGACAAAAGTCGATCGCCTCGCCAAGGGCTTTCATTTGATACCAAACATGACCACCTTTGAAGACTTTCATTTTTGACCCCCACCTGACCCCCGACCCGCAGGCCCTGGGGGTCAGGGGTCACATCCACCGACCTCAGCAGTATGCTCATCGTTTTCAGCGACCCCGATTTACTATATATGGGTACCACCCCAAGGCCGAAAAACGCCATTTTTAGTGACATTTAGGCCATTTCTAGTAAAAGTGGGACTTAGAAACTTTTCGCTAAAACAGGTGAAAAAATGCAAAGTTTGGGCCTGTCTCCTGAAAGCTACAGAGCGAAATTAAAAAATCCCCCTCGTTACTTTGTGTGCATTGGTCGAAATATTCAAATAAAATAAACCAAACCGATCTAGCTGCTAGCCTGAGAAAAAAAGTCCACCACAACCGAAGTGCCAAAATAGCGAAAGTCCGACATTGGGGCTTTGGCACAGAGCCAAAATTGCCAGTGCCAAAATGACCAAAAAGTACATGGGGGGATACTGTCTACCAACATATCACATAGTATTGGACCAAAATCCCACAACTTCCAACACTTCCTAAAAATCACTTCCAAAACTTATTCACCTAAAAAAAACAAACCAAACTTACTTTCCAATCAAAAATTTGAATTTCAATTCAAACCAAAATATTATACTTTATACTACTCATACTTTACATGTAACATTTTTACCCCTCCCGAACCTCTAATTACTGCTCCAGGCCAACACGGTCTCCAGGTTCCCCCCCTATATATATATATATATATATATATATATATATATATATATATATATATATATATATATATATATATATATATATATATATATATATATATATATATATATATATGCTATAAAGGCACTTTGCGGATTTGGAAAAGGGCTAATTAGGCAAAACTAACGCTAAGGAATTAAGAGCTAAAATTTACAGTTTCGAAATCTCCAGGCCAAGACCTTTCGAATGATACCAAATCTGCCCGGAAAAAATGAACTTTGAAAACTCGGCTTTCTTTTGTGGGTTTGAAAGTGGGGATTTTTCACTGTATTCAGCATTATTTTGTCCATATTTCTGCAAATGGATTCTTCGAACGGCCCACAGGAAAAATTATAATTGAATATCTAGGCAATAGTATATACTTTGCAAGTTTATGTTTTTCTCCGAATTTCGATCTGCGTTCATTTTTACAGATGGTCAAAAATGGAAAAATAGCGTTTTTAGACATTTGGGCTTAGAAAAATTTCTAAGTCCGAAAATTGGAAAATTGCCTAAAAACGACAAAAAGTGTTTTTTCGGCCATTCACACGTAGTAATCCAGGGACGATGAGCATACTGTCGAAGTAGGTGGATGCGACCCCTGACCTCCATGGACCTGGAGGTCAGAGTTCTGGCGGGGCTCAAAATCAAAGTGTTCAAAGCTGGTCATGTTTGGTATGAAACGAAAACCCTCGGAAAGGTGAACAACTTTCCGCATTGTAACACTCTGAAAAAAGGGCCGCACAGTGCTGTTGCTTATGCCAACTGCCCTTTCATGGGCAACCATTTTCAAATGAAAGGGTCAGAAACGGTAAGTAATTTTTGTCTTCGATTTAGCTTAAAAGTTGGTGCCAGGGTAGCTGGGGGACGTTGATTACAAATCTGCAATCCAAACTTTCGTAGAAATACAGGTGTAAAGGTAGTAATCCGCAATTTTCGGCAAGTCGCCTAATGTTTCTTTTGTTTTTGTTTGTTTTTTCGCTTTTGTTTGACTTGCTTTGCAATTTTATTAAGTTAACTCGCTAGAATAATTAAACAAAATGTGTTCAACTATTAAGTGCATCTTTCCTACCTTGTGAGCACCGTCAAATAACGCGTTCCTCCGCGGCAGCGCCTAGACTAACCGAGAGCGTGTTAGGCTTAGAATAGAGCGTGCTTTAACACATCTAAGCCTAAGCCATTTTTTAGGCATAAGCTCGGCTTAATTAATTAAGCTATATAATTAGCAGATTCAAAAAATATTTTTTGCTCACAGAGTAGGTAAACTTCACATCTCTATTAGCATACTATGAGCAGTGCCAAATGCCAAGTGTCCAAATGAAAGGGTCAGAAACTCGGTAAGGAACTTTTGTCTTCGCTTTCCCTTATAAGTTGGTTCTAGGGTCCTAGGGTAAATATGGGTATATTGCCGAACCCGATGGAAGTGATGGGGCGTACTGACAACTAGCACAGTCTCCTAAACAACATTTCTTGGGCATTTTTGTTGGGGCATTATAGTAAATCGACTACGCTAATTCAAAGGGTGTACTATGGAATGGATGGAAGTGACCAGTGGCCACTGCGGTCCGGGGTTTTTTGGTCGCCGAACTTTAGGCCAAATGGCCTCAACGACCCAAATTTTTTATGCCATCACCCAAAAAATTTAGGCCATCCAAATTTTGTTAATTTTTAGGTTGCGCGCTGTTGTGCACATTGTTAAATTTACAGTTATCATGTATTCATGTGTTATCATAGGGGTCGCGGCAGCGACCCCTATAATATGTGTGAAAAGTGGCTGGAGACAGTGTAAAATAAGCTGCGCAGAAGCTGCGCAAAATCCTGCGCAGATCCTGCGCAGATTTCATGCGCAAATTGTAGAGCACATCGAGTTTAGTATGTCTGTGAAGTTTCAGCCCCGTATCACTTACCGTTAAAAAGTTGCGCCCCGGACCGGTTATGGCGGCGATGTTTTTGTTTTTTTTCCGGTTTCTCCTATTTGATGGTTGTATTGTACATAATGTTCGCCGCTTTCACGTGATCTGCAGCGGTGGGCCAACCTAAAGGGCTATGGGATCTAATAGTACCCTCTAAAGAATTTAAGAATCACAACTTTTTTTGCGCCGCAGCTGCGCCACAGCGCCGCAGTGGCGCCGCAAAGTCGGCTCATAGCGAAAAGTGACCATTTTTGTGGTCGTCGCTCAGGTCGAACGTTACGAGCTGGAGCTGATTTCTTTTTATATTCAGAAATTACAAATATTGAACTAACTAACGGTCCAGGTTGCGTTTCTCTATCAGTTCCCTAGCGACCACAGTGGCCCGTCAAAAATGGCGAAAATTCGAAAAATGAAAAATCGAAATTTCTCGCTATCTATTTAACTTTGAACGCTCAAATCTTCCATACAATGGTTTTCTGGCACGGAGAATTGATTCCCGCAGTCAGTTTTACCGTCAGACCCACTCATCTTGCTGGGCTGGTTCCACTTTGCCGTCTGGAGGGTCAAGTCGGAAACCGCTACCTGGAGGTCCATAGTAGGCTTTACCTGGCCTCTCAAAACTTTGTCTATAGGGGTTTTCTGGTGCGCCCAGCTCATTCCCGGTGTCCTTCTTGCCGTAGGACTCATCCATCTTGCTGTGCTGGTTCCACTTTGCCGTTTGAAGGGTCAGTCGGGTGGTGGGTCAAGTGGTCGAAAATAAAATGTTTCAAAAGTGGTCAAATTTGGTACCAAATGAAAGCCCTAAGCGAGCTGAGCAACTTTTGTCATAGAACTGCGTACCCAAAGTGGCTGTAGAGTGCTGTGCTGTGGTGGGATGGGGACTTAGGCGATTTTCGGTCAAAAATGAAAGTTTTCAAAAGTGGTCAAATTTGGTACCAAATGAAAGCCCTAAGCGAGCTGAGCAACTTTTGTCATAGAACTGCATGCTCAAAATGGCTGTAGAGTGCTGTGGTGGGGTGGGGTGGGGACTTAGGCGATTTTCGGTCAAAAATGAAAGTTTTCAAAAGTGGTCAAATTTGGTACCAAATGAAAGCCCTAAGCGAGCTGAGCAACTTTTATCATAGAACTGCATGCTCAAAGTGGCTGTAGAGTGCTGTGGTGAGGTGGGGTGGGGACTTAGGCGATTTTGGGTCAAAACTAAAATTTTTCAAAAGTGGTCAAATTTGGTATCAAATGAAAGCCCTAAGTGAGCTGAGCAACTTTTGACATGGAACCATCCACCAATATTTGCTGTGCCAAATAACGTCACGTGCCCATGAAACTTTTGTCTTTACTTCTTCAACCGGAATGTAAAGGATATATATCACGCATGGGCAATGCCTGCACAACCCCTGCACATGTGCAGGCTAGGAAGAATTTACCCCCGCGCAGTGCGCCGCAAAAAGTTTAGCCCCGCGCAGCAAAATCTTAGCCTGCGCAACTAAATTTTACCCCCGCGCAGCAAACGTTCTAGACGTTTACATTTTTACGTTTTACACGTTTTACATTTACTTTTACACTTTTTACGTCTTCGAATCAACACTTTCACCTAGAAATAAATATATTGGTTTTTGCAATGAACGTTTAGCAAAAATTTGTACTTTGCCCGACTTTGACGGCTTGTAACTTTTTCTGGGTGCATCGGGACCCTTCAATGACAGATTATGAAATGTAAAGCAATTAATTCTCTATCGATTGGTGGCAGTCCCACCTCTCTAGGTGGTCTCAGTAAAAAACGGCAGCCAAAAAGGTAAAACTGGTCATTTTCAACCGCTTTCCCTGAGAAGTCTTGGGCAGTAAAGGTTGATGTTTCCCAGCTGAATTTGTTTTTAATACACTGATTTTTGCCAAGCCATAAGGTTGCACAACTGCCGCGCACACGCAGTTTGGTTAATATTCCAACTGTATGCCGGAGGCACATATTTAATTGTTTCCACTAAGGATTTTTCCAGCTCTATAAGGGCTCTATCAAACCCCTATGGCTTTCTCAACTGTTAAAATTATTTGTCATTGCTTCGACTGTTGACAACTGATTATATATAACTTGGTTACCTAATAAAGCGAGTTGAATTTTGGGATGAAATATAACTGCATTCTTAAAATTCCCTTGCAATATAAGTAAAGCCTGAAATAAAAATTTTAGCATTTTTGCGAGATTCATCAAAATCTTGGAGGATTGCGTAAACGATAGTAAATCTTTCCGTCAAAGGGGCTTGAAAGATGTGTGACAAAAACACAGGTTTGTAAAAACCATAGTCGACACACATAGCGAAATTTAAAATTTGACCCCCCCGCGCAGTGAGCTCGAAGGCTGTGCAGGCCATAGCCAAGTTCATTGCCCATGTATGTCCCCTATTATTGAGGCTGTTTTAGCAGCATATACAGCACCTCTCCAGCGCGATCAAACGCTTTTTCGATTTTCTTCAAGATATTAACTTTTCAAAGTAGCCATTTTTCACTGGAGGTACCCTAAATCTGACTAAAACCAAAATGGTGACCCCCTCATTTTTCTAAGGTCTTTAGTCTCCTATTATTGAGGCTGTTTTAGCAGCATATACAGCTCCTCTCCAGCGCTTTCAAACACTTTTTTCGATTTTTGCCAAAATTTTTCCAATTCAAAATAGCCATTTTTCAGTGGAGATGCCTCAAATCTGCCTCAAACTGAAAAGGTGACCCCCTCTTTTTCTAAAGTTTTTAGTCTGCTATTATACATATACATATATACATATACAGCACCTCCCCAGCCGGTTCAAACGCTTTTTTCGATTTTCAGCAAAAGTTTTCCTTTTCAAAATAGCTATTTTTTCAGTGGAGGTACCCTAAATCTGCCTGAAACTGAAAAGGTGACCCCCTCTTTGTTCTAAAGTCTTTAGTCTCCTATTATTGAGGCTGTTTTAGCAGCATATGCAGCACCTCTCCAGCGCTTTCAAACGATTCCTTCGATTTTCAGCAAAATTTTTCCTTTTCAAAATAGCTATTTTTCAGTGGAGGTACCCTAAATCTGCCTGAAACTGAAAAGGCGATCCCCTCTTTTTTCTAAAGTCTTTAGTCTCCTCCTATTATTGAGGCTGTTTTAGCAGCATATACAGCACCTCTCCAGCGCGATCAAACGCTTTTTCGATTTTCTGCAAGATATTTCCTTTTCAAAGTAGCCATTTTTCACTGGAGGTACCCTAAATCTGACTAAAACCAAAATGGTGACCCCCTCATTTTTCTAAGGTCTTTAGTCTCCTATTATTGAGGCTGTTTTAGCAGCATATACAGCTCCTCTCCAGCGCTTTCAAACACTTTTTTCGATTTTTGCCAAAATTTTTCCAATTCAAAATAGCCATTTTTCAGTGGAGATGCCTCAAATCTGCCTCAAACTGAAAAGGTGACCCCCTCTTTTTCTAAAGTTTTTAGTCTGCTATTATACATATACATATATACATATACAGCACCTCCCCAGCCGGTTCAAACGCTTTTTTCGATTTTCAGCAAAAGTTTTCCTTTTCAAAATAGCTATTTTTTCAGTGGAGGTACCCTAAATCTGCCTGAAACTAAAAAGGTGACCCCCTCTTTGTTCTAAAGTCTTTAGTCTCCTATTATTGAGGCTGTTTTAGCAGCATATGCAGCACCTCTCCAGCGCTTTCAAACGATTCCTTCGATTTTCAGCAAAATTTTTCCTTTTCAAAATAGCTATTTTTCAGTGGAGGTACCCTAAATCTGCCTCAAACTGAAAAGGTGACCCCCTCTTTTTCTAAAGTTTTTAGTCTGCTATTATACATATACATATATACATATACAGCACCTCCCCAGCCGGTTCAAACGCTTTTTTCGATTTTCAGCAAAAGTTTTCCTTTTCAAAATAGCTATTTTTCAGTGGAGGTACCCTAAATCTGCCTGAAACTGAAAAGGTGACCCCCTCTTTGTTCTAAAGTCTTTAGTCTCCTATTATTGAGGCTGTTTTAGCAGCATATGCAGCACCTCTCCAGCGCTTTCAAACGATTCCTTCTATTTTCAGCAAAATTTTTCCTTTTCAAAATAGCTATTTTTCAGTGGAGGTACCCTAAATCTGCCTGAAACTGAAAAGGTGATCCCCTCTTTTTTCTAAAGTCTTTAGTCTCCTCCTATTATTGAGGCTGTTTTAGCAGCATATACAGCACCTCTCCAGCGCGATCAAACGCTTTTTCGATTTTCTGCAAGATATTTCCTTTTCAAAGTAGCCATTTTTCACTGGAGGTACCCTAAATCTGACTAAAACCAAAATGGTGACCCCCTCATTTTTCTAAGGTCTTTAGTCTCCTATTATTGAGGCTGTTTTAGCAGCATATACAGCTCCTCTCCAGCGCTTTCAAACACTTTTTTCGATTTTTGCCAAAAATTTTTCCAATTCAAAATAGCCATTTTTCAGTGGAGATGCCTCAAATCTGCCTCAAACTGAAAAGGTGACCCCCTCTTTTTCTAAAGTTTTTAGTCTGCTATTATACATATACATATATACATATACAGCACCTCCCCAGCCGGTTCAAGCGCTTTTTTCGATTTTCAGCAAAAGTTTTCCTTTTCAAAATAGCTATTTTTTCAGTGGAGGTACCCTAAATCTGCCTGAAACTGAAAAGGTGACCCCCTCTTTGTTCTAAAGTCTTTAGTCTCCTATTATTGAGGCTGTTTTAGCAGCATATGCAGCACCTCTCCAGCGCTTTCAAACGATTCCTTCGATTTTCAGCAAAATTTTTCCTTTTCAAAATAGCTATTTTTCAGTGGAGGTACCCTAAATCTGCCTGAAACTGAGTGATCCCCTCTTTTTTCTAAGTCTTTGTCCTATCACGCATGGGCATGCCTGCACAACCCCTGCACATGTGCAGGCTAGGAAGAATTTACCCCCGCGCAGTGCGCCGCAAAAAGTTTAGCCCCGCGCAGCAAAATCTTAGCCTGCGCAACTAAATTTTACCCCCGCGCAGCAAACGTTCTAGACGTTTACATTTTTACGTTTTACACGTTTTACATTTACTTTTACACTTTTTACGTCTTCGAATCAACACTTTCACCTAGAAATAAATATATTGGATTTTTGCAATGAAAATTTCGCAAAACTTCGTACTTTATCCGAGTTTGACGGCTTCTAACTTTTCCTGGGTGCATCGGGGACCCTTCAATGACGATTATTAAATGTAGAGCAATTAATTCTCTATCGATTGGTGGCAGTACCATCTCTCTAGGTGGTCTCAGTGAAAAACGGCAGCCAAAAAGGTAAAACTGGTCATTTTCAACCGCTTTCCCCGAGAAGTCTTGGGCAGAAAAGGTTGATGTTTCCCAGCTGAATTTGTTTTTAATACACTGATTTTTGCCAAGCCATAAGGTTGCACAACTGCCGCGCACACGCAGTTTGGTTAATATTCCAACTGTATGCCGGAGGCAATATTTAATTGTTTCCACTAAGGATTTTTCCAGCTCTATAAGGGCTCTATCAAACCCCCATGGCTTTCTCAACTGTTAAAATTATTTGTCATTGCTTCGACTGTTGACAACTGATTATATATAACTTGGTTACCTAATAAAGCGAGTTGAATTTTGGGATGAAATATAACTGCATTCTTAAAATTCCCTTGCAATATAAGTAAAGCCTGAAATAAAAATTTTAGCATTTTTGCGAGATTCATCAAAATCTTGGAGGATTGCGTAAACGATGGTAAATCTTTCCGTCAAAGGGGCTTGAAAGATGTGTGACAAAAACACAGGTTTGTAAAAACCATAGTCGACACACATAGCGAAATTTAAAATTTGACCCCCCCGCGCAGTGAGCTCGAAGGCTGTGCAGGCCATAGCCAAGTTCATTGCCCATGTATGATATATATACCTATTTATATTTATTATATATTTAAAAGATATTTAAAGGATATATATATATATATACGATACAGCCAACACACACATATTATCCTCTTTTGTGCGGAGCATTTTTGTTACTTGTTTATATATTATATATATTCAAAAATCGCGATAAAATTTAAATTACCATAAAAACGCCATTGCCAACAGAAAAACTAAGTTGCTACCTTAAAATGGCAAAACAGACCCTCGTTAGCGTAGAAATAATAGTGCACGACGACGACAGTATTAATAAATTAATAAATTTTTAACGAAAATTAAAACGGATAGGAGCATACGAGAATAGAAAACCAAAGAATAATGACAATTAAACTAATAGAAATACAATGAAACTAAACTACTAAAATAGCATTTCTTTGATGAAATCCATATATATACCAGCAAACGAAATTATAACCTGAATGCATATTTATAAATGCAAATAGAATGTAAGAAAAAGTATTTGGACATACCCGACTTTCTGTCTGCCTGCGGTCTGGGGATAGTATTGACCATGACTGCTGGTCAAACCGACTAAGACCGCCTAAAATGCCGTTTCTCGGGGTTCTGTTTGGACACATACTCTTGCAACCTTACACTCCCAAAAACTAGAGAGAGGACAAATAGGAAAAATGTTCCTTGCAGTTGCATGAAAAAGTTAATATGAGCTAGGTGGCCAACCAAGGGCGTATCTAGGATTTGAAAAGAAGAGGGTTTTGACTAAAATTTACTGAAAAGGAGGGGATATTGACAAAAATTTACACATTTTGTAATGGTGCATTGGTAAAATCTAAGCCAAAACGAGAGGGTTTCAACCCACAAAACCACTCCCCTGGATACGCCAATGTAGCCAACATTTAAATACGTCAAGGACAAGTTTTAAAATGTTTCATATGGGTCAACATCTAAGTAGAGGACAAGATGTAAACGGCTGACATGAGCCGCTGCTTTTCTCTTGGGCGTTGACGCAAAAGAAATAGGAAAATTTTTCTCCGCGAAGTTAGCGACATTTCGCTAAATTTAGAGTTGTTCGCGAAAAATTCACCGAACTTTGCGAAATACTTAGCTAGTTTGGTGCCTACACGAAGTTTGCTATAGATTTTCGAAATTCGCATAACTTCGTGGAATTCGTCAAAATTTCAACAAAGTTAGCTAAGATTTTAGCAAAGTTTGAAGGAACTTCGCTAAACTCTGGCGAACTTCACAAGGAGTATACATATATATGCCAACTTCGTTAATATATATCTTCGCGAACTTCACGAAAACTAAACGAACTTCACAAAGCATTGGCAAACTTCGAGAAGGCAGCAAATCTTGAGTCTAAACTAGACTTTTAAAATTTGCTGCGAGTTTTTTGTTGGATATGGAGAAAACCACTCAAACTAGCTATCTAAAGATTTCGCGAACTTCTCTAAGTTAAGCGAAATGTCGCTAGATTTGTATCCGAAGGAACCGTGTATTGGACTTCTCTAACGGAAAATATATATTTATATTTACGTACTACCTTCTCCAACAGTGTTTGCATTCGAAAGTTTTCTCGCTGATAACTAAATTCTACATATAGTATATATTCGTCAAGGGGACGGAAGTCCTCGTGCCTTCATGCACCATACCTACTCCGTTGCTGCCTCAGCTAGCCCTTCATCCCCAATGAACAACCAAACAAACACGGTACAAAATTCGTGTCGTTTTATCCTTACTCTAGGTAGTGTTTTAACGTACAGACTTTCTATTTAAATACATAATATTACCCATCACGTCCTTTGCTGACAATTTTAATCTCATAATAATAGAGACCACAAGACGCAGGTATTGGATGAGTTGCTCGAACTGCAGCGGCGTCTTTGTGATTCTTTCCAGCACCTATTAAAGAACATTAATGTATATATATGTGTTCGCAAACAATAAACATATGTTAGATAGATCTAATCGAGTATAATTACGTATCTGGGTTTATTTTACTGGGGGGGCTTCCCCCCACTTTTTGGGCCCCCCACTCGAGCACCTCCCCCCACTCGGCCCCACCCCACTTTTTTGGGCTTCCCCCCACTCACCCTAAGGTGCCCAGAAATTGCCTAATTTTTAGGATTTTTGGTCAAAATTTTCAAAAATTTTCCGGCGTCGCCGGAAATTTTTTATTAAAAATCGCCTTTTTTGGTGCTAAAACTTGATTTTTGAGCACTTTTAAGCATAGTTATAGCAGTGTATGTGGAAAACAGGCTGTTTATACAGCATTTTTAGGCCATTTTACCCCCCCCCCACTTTTTGACCTCCCCCCACTAGTGGGGGAGGGGGCGGGCGTCCCCCCCACTCTCCCCCCACTTATTTTAGCCTAAAATAAACCCAGCGTATACGTATAATATAGAATACAAATATATTTTATATACAATACAGGGCTTATTCTAGGGGGGTGGCCAAGACAAAAACGATCTCCCCCTAAATTCGTCCCTCTCTCACAATAGGTTGCCTTTTTTGGTTCTGTCCTGAAAAATTCGCTTAGAATCCAAATTTTCAAATACAATCCTGGCTTATTTCTCGGCAGTTTTTCATTCGGAGACGGTTCGATGGAGGGGGGGGGCTCGGCTCACCCAAAATGGAAGGCACGTTCATGTGAAAAACTGTGAAAAGTCGCTAAAAATGAAAAATTTCAAGTGTTTTTGAAGCGAAAATCCCGAAAAGTCCATTGAAAATCCGGCGAAGCCGGAAACATTTTTGAAAATTTAGGGTAAAATGGTAAAAAAATTTGGCAACTTTTTGGGTAATGGGGGAGGTCGAAATTTATGCGGGCAGCATTTGCTGAGGGGTACTCGAATGGGGGGGGAGGTCGCCGACTGCCCCCCCACTAGAAATAAGCCAGCAATCCGGCTTCGAGGGAATTTTTTACTCAATTTTTGCCTTTTGACCACAAAAAATTGAGATAAAAATCAACTTTTACAGCGTATACATATATAATTATTTATGAACCCAAAACCACCAACCTAGTGTTCCAACTCGGGCAACTGACCCCGCCGAAGTCTTAGTGGTCACTGATGGCCCCCGGCAGGGTCTAGTATATATATATATATATATATATATATATGAAGTCTGGTGGCTATAAAATGCCGTTTTAAAGGCTAAAATGTTGTTTTTTCGTGTTTGTGAGTGATTATAACTTATTTCCAGCCATTTTGGCACAGAAACTTAGGACTTCGTATGTTGGTGGCAGGGTATTTTTTAGGGATTTTTTTCCGGGGGGGGGCTTGGGGGGGGGCCCCCCCGGGCGCGGGGGGGAAGAAATTTTCGGGGGGGGGAAGATTTTTTTTTGCAAAAATGAGCCAAAAAATGGTATTTTTTGGCGTATTTTGCATGGTGAAACACAAAAAGTGCTCAAAAATACCAGGATTTAAGGTATAAATAGCCATTTTTACGAAAAAATCTCCGGCGAAGCCGGAAAATTTTTTAAAATTTGACCATTTTTGGAAAAAATGTAGACCTCATTAAGGGGGCAGACCAAAATCCCGGGGGGGGGCGATTTCGGGGGGGGGGAAGGCATTTTCGGGGGGGAAGGTCAATTTCGGGGGGGGGGGCCCCCCCCCCCCCCCCCCCCCGTAAAAAATACCCTGTGGTGGTATATGACACAGTCACGTGACCCCTGCCGGACCCTTCCGGACCCTCCAGATGCCAACTGGGCAGTCAAAGTGCCTACAGACGTGTCCTAGGGGGTATTCTAGTGCGCAGAATTCAAACCTGGCATTAGTTTTTGCGTTTTTGCACTGTAGTCTACTACTGACTTCTGGAATCAAGTTTACCGTCGGACGGTCCAGGCCCGGCTGGTTACAGTACAGCTAAAAAAACTTTATTTTTGCGAAGTTTTCTCAGTTAGCTAATTGAGGGGTTTTCTCCATAGTAAAAAGCAAAAAGTTCAGTGGGCAAACAAAATTTCAATTTTGTTTTGATTCAAATCCAAACTTCGCGAATTTTGTGAACTTCTCCAAATTTCGCGAACTTCGCGAAGGTTTTTCGCGAAGTTATTAGTTATAGATAGTGAAAGCCCCGGCAGCCAGTTCGCAACCCTTTTCCATGAATCCGGGTGTTATCTGGAATGAATGAAAGCAGGATGAATGTACGTACGCAACCAGATACGCTCTAATTAAACCAACTGACATTTTGTTTTAGACCTTTATAATCCGCTACAAGCATGAGAATAGCTCCGAATGGGCCTTTCTGAAAACGCGCCCCTAGTTCGTGTATTAACGTGTCCCTTCTTGTAATCAAGTGACCTAGTATATATATACAAACTAGCCCAAGAGTTCAGGTCCATGAGATCGGGAATTCCCCGTGTATATAACTTGTCGAATTCAAAATCCAATTTTGAAATTATATGTTCTGCATCCGACATACGATTATTTGTCAACTCCAAACTTAGGTTCAAGAAGCTTTGTTGATTTCAAAGCAAAAAATCATATCAAATTTTGGTCAGCTTTGCTTTCTGCATAGAATTTTTGACATCAAGTTTGCACAAACTACAACCAAGACATTTCAAACATTTCTGAAGAAAGTTTACAAAATATTTGTAAAAGTTCTAAGTTTCATCAAAAAATTTGATTTGTTGCCAAAATTCTTTACATTAGGGTTGGTTTTTTTCGGAAAAAAGTCGAGCGGATAAAAGTACTTTTTTCCGTTTTTTTCGGTTTTTCCGACTTTTTTCCGCTGTCAGGGCGTCTCAAAATTTGATTCTATATATAACATTTGTAGCCTGTCTTAACGAATATCACGGCAATAACCTGGAAAAACCTGGAAATTGAAACTGAAAAGTCCGCATGAACCCTGTTGAACGGTCCGAAAAAATTCCCCGATAAACCGATATTTTAAAATTTTTGAAATTTTAAAAAATTTTAAATTTTATAAAAATGTTCGTCTCGCTGCAAGGATTCCGAAAATATATGGTTTTATGGGGTTACGACGTATATTGAGTTCACTGGAGGCCTTACAGATTTTGTACACACATTTTTTGTGTCAGACTTTAGGTCACTTGATTACAAGAAGGGGCACGTTACAGGAACTAGAAGCGCGTTTTCAGAAAGGCCCATTCGGAGCTATTCTCATCCTTGTAGCGGATTATAAAGGTCTAAAACAAAATGTCAGTTGGTCTAATTAGAGCGTATCTGGTTGCGTACGTACATTCATCCTGCTTTCATTCATTCCAAATAACACCCGGGGCCCATCCTATCAATATGGGATTGAGTTGGATTAGGATCGAACTTATTTTGGGATTCAACCCCAAAATTTTTGAATCCAGTCCTATCAAACTTTTTGGGATTAGGATTGAGTTAATCCGGATTCAAGTTTTCAACTCCATTCTCAATCCCATTTTCGATCCCTTTTTTGAATCCAGCTTTAACCGCGTTATTTTACATGAGAAGGGACTGCTAAAAGCAACTCTTGTTGCTACTCCCGTTTGAATGATTGTTTTTGCAAGTTGGAATGTGTACTAATTGTATTGTTTAATATGGGATCTCCCACATTAGCTACCGTATTGAGGTTATGGGGCCTTAAAGGGATAAAAAGCGATGAAAGTCCGGACAAAATTAGTAAAAAATAAAACGAACGGATACCACCTATATACATAATACGGATTTCATTCTGTTAACTCTTTTTGAGTAAATAAAATAAAAAACCTCAAAGTGAGGCAAAATAAGCAGCGGGACAACAATTACTTGAAATGATGCTGCAAATAGTCAAAACAGAAAACTCTGTATCCGATTATGCATATAAGTCGAAAGTTCTTCTTGAGAATTTACCAAATTGTAATTCTTCCCGGAAACTGCCCGGAAACCTCGATATAATGATGCTGGCATAAAATCAATTTTATTTTCACCGGTCATTTTTATTTTTTTCAAATTATTTGGACAGGTGCAGGAAGTTTAATCTTAGGCAGAGAAAGTTTAGTCTACGTATCTAGGTTTTTTCTACATATCTCTCAAATAAGTTTAACATTAAAAACATAAACCTGTGTCTTATGCCTATTTTCCAGTGTGCCGGAAAATCAGTACTGACACATTGCGTAATACCAAGAGTACATAATAGATAAGAGTGTGATAGCTGGCAGGCTCTCTGTTATCAGCTGCAGGTACATGCTCTGTTCGCTAACGACTGCTCCCGCCACAAATGTGTATATATGCTCACTTCAGAGATATTTGAACGCTTACTTTGCTTTCCAAGGCTAGCAATAGACTCACTTTGAACCAACTCAGTAGCTGTGTTTTCGAGCTTCAGCTTGCGAGCGTAGAGGCAAAATTCGTTTGAAGTGAATATACACGTTTATGGGGGGGCTCAGCCGTTAGCGAACAGAGTATGTACCTGCATCTGATAACAGAGCACCTGCCAACTTTCACACTTATATATTATGTGCTCTTGGTACAACAACAACGACAACAACAAGCACTGTGTTAGTTAGTTAGTTAGGTTTATTTTGCCAGCCATCAAGTTACGCATACATAGCTAAAGTAACATTTGCAAGAGAATTTCAAAAATACATACAACAAACAAATGAGGAAACAATCATTAAATAAAGCAACTGACAGTGATCGCGTTGGGCCGCTAGCGGCTACATACCACGCGACCACTACGAGTTTCAGTAAAATTTAGATTTTTTACAATCTTTTTAAAGAGTGAAAGAGAGTCTGTCGATACTGCTTCTGTTGGTAAACTATTCCAATATTTGACAACACGTTCACTAAAACAATATTTACGTAGATCCAAACGACAGTGGTTATTCATAAGTTTTAGTTGATGCCCTCGAGTTGACGATCCTGCTCGAAAACAAAAAATTCTTCAGGATTTAGTCCCACTCTGCCATTAATTATTTTGTAAGCCATTACTAAATCACGATGAATTCTCCTTACTTCAAGTGATTGTAATTTTAAAATGCTGAGTCTTTCTTGATAGCATTTACCCGAAAAACCAGGAAGTTTTCTCGTAAACAATTTTTGAACCCGCTCTAGCAGGTCTTTGTCTTTATGTAGGTAAGGATTCCAGACTTCCGTCGCGTATTCTAGTTTTGGTCGGACATAGGTTATATACAGCTTTAACAAAAATGACACAGATCTGCATTGAAAATTACGATAGATAAGGTTAACCATTGCAAACCCCGAATTAGCAACTTTCAAAATATGAGTAGAAAATTTCAAATTGGATGAAATTAAAATACCCAAATCTTTAATGGCATCTGTTGATGCAACAGCTGTGTTTCCAAACATATAAGAAAAATTGGGATTTCCATACCCTAGATGTAAAGTAAAACATTTTTCAAATGCAATTTTAAGCAAATTTTCTGATGACCAACTCACTACATTATTTATGTCGAACTGGATACTGTATCTTAACATTGGGTCAACAAACGACAAATACAGCTTCGTGTCATCGGCAAAAATCTTCGAAGTCATAATATTCAAACAGTCTTCAATATCATTAATATACAATAAGAAGAGACTAGGTCCCAATACACTTCCTTGTGGTACCCCTGAAGTAACGCATTTTAGATTTGAATAACTATCTCCCACTTGAACAAACTGCTTGCGGTGTTGGTGTTGAAGTTCAGTTCGGCATTTTGCGAAATGTCCATCTGTACGACCGGATTTTCAAGATTTACTGGAATTCGCAACATGCCGATGTCATAATACTGTATGTGTATTTTTGGCTTGTGGAAATATATAGTTCCCATGGAGTATTCATGCTCAAAAGGTCCCCCGACACGAGCAACACACACCTGTGCGTAACTTTCGCAAAACTAAACCGATTTAGTTCACATTTGGTATAGATACATTTGAATATATTTCTGATCGTTCTGCAACACAATTTTCGGATATTAAAATTTTTAAGTTTTTTAAGGAATGACAGCAAGGGGGACCAAAAAATTTATATATGTCTCCAATTTCGCTAAAACGTTGCATACAGGGTTTTCTGGGCAGACATAAGCTGAAGTTGTAAGCTTAACGTTTATGTTTATACTTAGCTAACGAAAAGCTGGATCGAAAAACGGTTTTCAGATTCGTGTTTAGCGACCCTGTATGCAACGTTTTAGCAAAATTGGAGACAAAAATCTTTTGGTCCCCCTTGGTCACCCCTTCGAAAACTTAAAATTTTTAATATCCTAAAATTCTGTTGCAGAACGATG
>JASAND010019645.1:0-11871 GCA_030248195.1 Trissonchulus latispiculum | reverse complement strand
CGGTTGGTTGCGGGGGGGGGTAGGCAAAAGGGGTCCCCGTTTGGGGGGGGGGTTGCCAACAGCCAATCAGATTCAGCCAGTCTTAGCCTGACTTGGCGATGCGATCCCCCCCCAAACGGGGACGGGACCACTTCTGCCTAACCCCACCAAACGGGGACCCCTTCTGCATACTCCCCCCACCAAACGGGGACCTGTTTTGCTACCCCCCCCCCCCACAAAACGGGGACCCATTTTCGAATATGACAAAAATTACAGTAATCCTCTGCTCTACCCCTCCCCCCACCAGACGGGGAAGAGGGGTCTCTGCAATCTGATTGGCTGTTGGCTACGCCCCCCCCCACCAAACGGGGACCTCTTTTCTGCTACCTTCCCTCCCCACCAAACGGAGGGGGGTACGCATTGTCGAAGAAAGCTACCCCCCCCCCACCAAACGGGGAAACATTCGCGTATTGTGGTCAGAGCGCCGTTACGCAATGCCAAGAAGTGAAGCCCTCTAGCGGCTTACTCTTCTTCTTATATATAGTGCAATTATGCGCTCTTTGTTCTACCTAGCTGTAACAAGCACATTCTAAGCATTAGAATGGTATAAAAACTATCGCTGAATTTCAAGAAATCAGCAAATTACAGTCTTTCAAAATTTGCTGCAAATACCAGAACCAGCACCTTAAGGGCGCATTGGTTCATTGGAAATTCATTCGGATATGCTACAATAACAACTTATATTGGAGAACATTTGAGAAAATTGAATCATCATCATAACAACCATATTTTTGCTTTGTAGGAGCTGGAGGCCCGTTTCCATTCAGATGTCCCAAACGGAGATGCCAAAGTTCAATGCTAGAGCTGTCAACAACATTTACTGCATGAGTGATACTGTTGCATTTCAGTTCATACAGTTTTCCTTTAAGATCTGCAACTCACTATTGTTTGATATTTGGCGGTACTTGGCTAACAGACTTAACTTAAAACAAGCCCACTCTTATCAGCATACTTCGAGCAGTCTGATCGGTTCAGCCTTTCAGCTTTGCCATTTTGCTGCGGCGAATGAAGCACGGTCAGCTGATGCACTATTCCTTTGTCTCAGCAAAACCTTTCAAATCCTGTCGATGTATACTTTTTACCGTTATCAGTCCTCAGAATCTTTATACCTTTTCTAGTGTAGTTGGTAAGTTCGGCTTCCAACTCCTTGAATTTGTCGAATACTTGACTTTTTCTTTTCATGAGTAAATAAATGAGTACACCAGATGAGTCTTATCATCCATGAAGGTAACTAAATACGTGGATCCACCCATGGACTGACGTTTTACATACGTCTGAGTGAACAAGCCTCATTGTTTCTTGAGTTTGGGTTTCACTTTCTTTTGGGTACGGCAAACTGTGAGCTTTCCCGTCAGTGCAGCCTTTGCAGAGCCCATCTTTTCACGGAAGGAAACGTCGTATGCTTTAACCATATTCTTGCTTTGTAGGAGCTTGAGGCCGTTTTCATACAGATATGTCCCAAACGGAGATGCCAAAGTTCAATGCTAGAGCTGTCAACAACATTTGCTGCATGAGTGATATCGTTGTATCTCAGTTCATACAGTTTTCCTTTAAGATCTGCAACTCATTATTGTTTGATATTTGGCGGTACTTGGCTAACAGACTTAACTTAAAACAAGCCCACTCTTATCAGCATACTTCGAGCAGTCTGATCGGTTCAGCCTTTCAGCTTTGCCATTTTGCTGCGGCGAATGAAGCACGGTCAGCTGATGCACTATTCCTTTGTCTCAGCAAAACCTTTCAAATCCTGTCGATGTATACTTTTTACCGTTATCAGTCCTCAGAATCTTTATACCTTTTCCAGTGTAGTTGGTAAGTTCGGCTTCCAACTCCTTGAATTTGTCGAATACTTGACTTTTTCTTTTCATGAGTAAATAAATGAGTACACCAGATGAGTCTTATCATCCATGAAGGTAACTAAATACGTGGATCCACCCATGGACTGACGTTTTACATACGTCTGAGTGAACAAGCCTCATTGTTTCTTGAGTTTGGGTTTCACTTTCTTTTGGGTACGGCAAACTGTGAGCTTTCCCGTCAGTGCAGCCTTTGCAGAGCCCATCTTTTCACGGAAGGAAACGTCGTATGCTTTAACCATATTCTTGCTTTGTAGGAGCTTGAGGCCGTTTTCATACAGATATGTCCCAAACGGAGATGCCAAAGTTCAATGCTAGAGCTGTCAACAACATTTGCTGCATGAGTGATATCGTTGTATCTCAGTTCATACAGTTTTCCTTTAAGATCTGCAACTCCCAAAATTTTGCCTTTCTTTTTCACATAGCATCTGCCTTTAATAAATTCAACTTTATTACCTTTCTTGGTGATACTTCTGACTGAAAGTAGATTGATGGCTAGCTTGGGAACGTGGTAGACGTCCTGGAATTGTATAGGCTTATCTTCTGTAGGCAGATGCAGACACATGGTTACATTCCTTTTTCCAATTGCTTCCACGAACCGTCCATCGCCAAGGGTAACTTTCAAGGGAACATCGAGCTTAATATACCCATCCATCCAGTCACCGCGGGGGGACATGTGCTGGGATGCTCCAGAGTCCAGATACCACGACTTCAGCCTTTCTTTGTTACTTTGTGCGGAAAGCGCCACATCATTGACTTCTGTGCTAACCACGAAAGTATCACAAGAAAAAGAATCGGATAAATTGTGACTAGACTTCGTTGCTGCTGCAGCCGTCTGAGTCTTTCTTTCCTCCGGTCCGACTTTTCTGGTTCTACATTCGTAGGCAAAATGACCATACTTACCACAACGTTGCCTCGTTTTTCAGGTTTTCCAGAAAACTTGCCTGTTGACTTGCTGAACCTTTGTGTTGCCAAAGGTTTGTCTGTTGTCTCGGCTTCCTTGGTCTCCCTTCGTTTCGACTCTTCCTGTAGTAGTCGACTTTCAACAAAAGGCATGGTCAACTTTTCGGCTCTTAAGTCCAACGCCGTTATCAGATTATCGTAGGTGTCAGGCAAGCTCGCCAGTAGGATTATGACCAGATCCTGCTCTGGTACTGGCGCATCTATTGCAGAAAGTTGATATGCCAAATCCTTTATTTGGTTGATGTGCGTTAGCATATCTTCACCATCCTGCATCGTCAAACGAAACAATCTCTTTCTCAGGAACAGCTTATTCACAAGGGTTCTTCTTTCATAGTGATTTTCAAGATTCTGCCACGCTTCTCGCGCCGTAGCAGCACCTTTGACAAGAAAGATTTGATTATCTTCAAGACTCAAGGCTATGGTAGCCATCGCTTTGTTCCCTTTTCTCCTGAAATCCCGGATCTGTGCCTTTGTGGGATTATCTGCTAGCACTTTTGTTCCATCTATATGACCCCAGAGATCTTTATCAATCCGAACCATTCTCAACCTCATCTTGGTGGAGAGTGGCGGATAGAATGACAAACAAGAATTAGAATCGCACTGTGCCTGCCTCGGAGTTGAAATCAATGAACCGGGCACAATAGAAGAAGCACTGAATAGTGAGTATGCAAGGCAGTGGAAAGAAGACACCGAGAGCGAAATAAACTAGCTAAAAGAAAATGAAACGAGGGTCTTGGTTCCACAGCCAAGCGGTCGGAAACTGGTACGCTCAAAGTGGATATTTAATGAGAAGTACAAGGTTGATGGTAGAAGTGAACAGATTAAAGCCAGACTGGTTGCAAAGGGGTATTCACAAATAGTCTACGGAATAGACTATGAAGAAACCTTTGCACCAGTCGTAAAGTTCACCTCAGTTAGAGTACTCTTGGCCATTGCTGCATTAGAGAATATGGATATTCACCAAATGGATGTCACTACTGCCTTCTTGTATGGGAAGCTTGATGAAGACATCTATATGGAACAACCAGCAGGCTTTGTGGAACCAGGGAAAGAGGGTTTTGTTTGCAAGCTGCAAAGGAGTCTGTACGGCTTAAAGCAAGCCCCACGGTGGTGGAATCTTACAATTGATGAACACCTAATTTCGCCTGGATTTTCAAAATTGATCACCGATCCTTGTATCTATCTGAAGACAGTCTCCAATGAAGCAATCATTGTTGCCCTTTATGTGGATGATATGCTGATTGCAACAAAGAATGAAGGGCTTATGCAACAGACAAAGAATCTACTTAGCAACAGATTCAAGACGAAGGACCTTGGGCGTGTCCATTACTACCTTGGCATTGAAATAGTTCATGACAAAGTTGCAAACAGGCTGTAACTGAGTCAACAACGCTGTCTTACGAAACTGTTAGAAAAGACGAACATGTAGGATTGCAAACCCGCTGCTGTACCCATGGAACCGGGGGAGAAACTGAGAAAGTCCGAGAATTCCAATGCTCTTTTGGATGAAAGACAGAAAAGTAACTACCAGTCCGCAGTGGGAGGTCTACTCTATGCAGCTGCCGCTACCAGACCAGGCATATCAACGGCAGTGGGAGTAGTTTGCCAGTTCATGAGCAATCCTACAATGGAACACTGGCAAGCTGTTAAGCGAAAAGTCCGTTATATTAAAGGAACTCTTGCTTATGGCTTAGTCTACAACGGTTCCTCTTCAGCCCATTCTCTCCACTGCTACTGCGATGCAGACTGGGACAGTGATGCAGACGACAGAAAGTCTACGTCTGGTTTTGTTTTTAAACTTTCCGATGCGGTGGTGTGCTGGCAAAGTAAGAAGCAACCAACCGTCGCTCTCTCCACAGCCGAAGCAGAGTACACGTCATGGAGTCTGGCCACGAAAGAGCTGATCTGGCTGCGGAGTTTGCTAAAGGAATGGGGTCACGAAGAATCTGGTCCAACTGTCGTTTACGCAGAGTTGGACATGGACACATTTTTCTTGACCGCGACCGCCCCGAGACCGCAACTGTCGTGACCGCGACCCCCCGCGTCCGCGACCGCAGCCCGCACGCTAATTTTGTGACCGCAAAATTTTGAGTTATTAACCGTCAATTCTTTGGGAAAATCCACTTATTGCATATTTTAAGGCATTTCCAATGCTTTTACAGCCACCTCACTCCAGTTTGATGCTGGTGCAGCTCAGATATACATTTTTGACAGCGACATTAAAAATTACAAATAATTTTATTTCGTTGCTGCATTTGGCTTGTGCAAAAGTAGAATTCTGTGTGCAGGTCAGGGTGTATTTTCTTTCATGTTTTATGGCTCGGTTACCAAGCAACCAACCAACCAACATGCTATTAACGCTGCTTAAAGCGTTGGTTTCCTTCAAGTATTTTTAGCCATTAATAACCATCTAATCATATTTAGAATTTCCATTTAATAAATCAAATAATTTGCAAAATTGAAATTAGACAAATAGAGGACAAACAAATTGAAACCCCGAAAATACAGTAAGGACTAACAGTTTATGCTGCCTGTTCAACCATCCAAAAGTTTTAGCAAAACAGCAAAATTTGACAAAAATTTTTCAAAATGTGAAGCTGATTATTTGTCCAACGAAGAAAAAATTTGAAAAAATTTTGAATTTTTTACAACAAATTGGCCAAAATTACCACGATTTGATAGAAATTTGCGGTCATTGCGGTCAAGAAAATTTGTCCACGACCGCGACCGCGTCCAACTCTGCGTTTACGAAGTTAACCAGACCTGTGTCGCCTTGGTGATGAATCCCCTATCGCATGCCAGAACAAAACATTTCGAAATAAAACACCATTTTATCCGCGAGAGAGTCCTGAACAAAGAGATGTCAGTGGTTTATTGCCCCACGTCTGTCATGGAAGCAGACATTCTAACGAAGCCATTGCCTAAGCATAAATTCATAGAGCTTAGAAGCCGTCTTGGAATACATAATCTTGAAGACTAAGTGGGAGTGATAAAAACTGATAAATAGTCTATAAGACTAAGATTTCTACAACTGTTAATCCTTCGTCTTATCACCTTATCATAGACAGATATATAGTTGCAGTAAATGCTGATAAGAGTGGGTTTGTTGTACGTTAAGCCTGTTAGCCAAGTACTGCCAAATATCAAACAATATTCATGTT
This sequence comes from Trissonchulus latispiculum, assembly GCA_030248195.1. NCBI lineage: Eukaryota > Metazoa > Nematoda > Enoplea > Enoplida > Ironidae > Trissonchulus > Trissonchulus latispiculum. The sequence continues at coordinate 5,852 of JASAND010019645.1, read as the reverse complement.
GGAGAACATTTCAGAAAATCCCCAGAAAATCGAGTCATCATTATAACAATCACTATGTACCCTCTTAGAGATATTTGACTAAATGCACATACATATCATCCAGTTGGTTACATAAGTGTAGTTTCTTGTTAGGAACTGTTGATAAGGAAATATTACCTGTCACAGCTGTAGGTATGATGACAGCCAAGAAAAACCACTTTAACGGTTCCATGTTTTACGTTACATAAGCACAATAACCACAAGAAACATTAATAGTGACATTATGCTACAAACGGAACGGTTTTTATACGTTATCACTGACTCAACCAGCTGATTATCAATCAATAATTATTTACTTTGGATGAATTGCATTCTGAAGAAAGCCGTAATGATAAAAGCTGACATCAACTTTCTCTTTGTTCTGGTAATCAGATTAAAAATTCTTCCTGGGTGAAGTTGTTTGAATAAATGCTTTGATCCGAAGAACCGGTGGAGTAATGCTTTGTAGCCAAGTTCATGCAGCCATGCAGTTTTTCAAGCGTGGGCGAGTGTGTATGTTAGTATAGAGGTACATCATAGTTCCAGACGCAAACAGACGTGCGTAGACGCGCGTCAACGCGCGTACGTAAGCGTCTGCATGCGTTCGTGAGCATGAATATATACGCTAAAATTATTTTTAAACGGTTAAAACGGCATGTTACAATCTGAGGTGTCGACGCACGTCGACGCGCGTGAAAACTGATAATTTCATGCAAAACCAGATTTTCATTTCACCAAAATTAGAGCCAACGGAAAGATAATATTTTGTTTTAGTTTGGCTGGGACTCCCAGTTTCTGCAGCAGTTACAAGGTACTAAATAAAGGTGGATTATGAGACCAAATATTTTCTGACATACGTACTTGGCGTAATATAGCTCTAGTTTTACTGTATATATGTAAGTATTTTCTATTACAATTTTTGATCAGGTTTCAGGTAGGCATCGGCATCATCATCACTAATACACTCTTGCTAATAATAATGCAATGCATTCACTTGTCTTTGTTTCTGTTAAGTCTTCTCATTATAGCTAGTTCAACAATAAAATAGATTATTTGAACCAGAGACAACCATGAGGCCGAAAGCCATAATTCCAAAATCCCACCCAGTTCACCGACAAACTTATCGAAAGAGTAAACATAACCCTCCATAAAAACGGTCACTTCCTTAGGTGTGTATCTTAGGTTTATCCAGGAATGCGAATTCATAGATCTCGGTTTTTGACTCGATGCAGTCGGCTGGTAGATTTGATAATTGCAGGAAGGTTTACATTGCTCCTTGCAATTATTCAGCATCAAACTCAGATTAGTCTTGCTAATACAGTTTTCCAGTGTTGTCAAGCTGCACAACTTTACAGTCTGTGACTGGGTGAAATTGTCAATCAGTTGTGGTTCAAAGTCAAAAACTGAGTTACAGTCGCAGATACTCCTTATCCAGGCAGCTTTGCATTCATACACGCAGTCAGGACTGTCATTGATAGCGCAAACCTTTTTCTCCTGCTGCAGCTTATTGCGGTACACAACGACGTCAATATCGAAATGTATAACTCCGGCAGGAATGTCAGTGAAAAGTTTGGGCTGTGTAAGTGTTGTCGCTGTGGTGGTTGAAAAGGCATGTGACCCCAAGATCAGATCAAAAACATTTCGGCTAGTATTTAGATTAATAGCATTGAAATCGTCACTATGCCCAAGCTTGTCAGTGAACGGAAATCGAAAACCTAAAACAGCAACACACATATAGTTTTGTGGGCTGGACATTTACACACAGACATTTTACACACGGACATTTTATACAGACTTGCTGTGAAGCCCAAAGTTGTATAATATAACAAAATATAATATATTGTAATATGATATAATATAATATAATATATAATATAATATAACATAATATAATATAATATAATATAATATAATATAATATAATATAACATAATATATAATATAGAATATAATATATAATATAATATAAGTTATACATAACATGATATAATATGATATAATATAATATAATATAATATAATATAATATAATAACCTAATGCGAACCAACTCTCGAGTAACTGGGTAAGCAAAATAAAATGTCAAGTATTTGCTCTTTCTTACCGAAAATTCCAATTTCGGACGCAGGTTTTCCTTTGATGGTAATACTTTCATTTTGCTTTATTGTGCTACAGATATAGTTTCCATTGTTAATAGACACCCACTGATTGTACATGTGAACGCTGGATATCAGCTTCAGGTACAGATTACAAGCATTCTCGCCCTCTGCTACATCAACCAGTTCATTCTTCCCGTTTACAGCATCATCGTAGGCCCAAATAAAAGCAAATTCTAAACATACAAACCGCTTGAACGCCCAGAAAAACCGTTCCAAAGATGTCCCCTCTGACGATATCAGTTCTGAGATTTTCATGGCTCTTGTGTCATAATTAGTGCACTGTGAATTAACATTTTCTTCCCTTAAAATACAGGATAGGGCCTTTTGCAACTGGATAGCTAACAATGCTAAATTTTGATCAAATTTAATTGCCATATCGGATGTATTCCCGGCATAGAAGCTATCCAACTTTTCTTCGGCGTTGCGCAATGCATTTTCGAGGTCCAAATTTTCCGTTGGTTCAACCAATGGTATGCAAAGTTGCAATTCTGGGTAGGTTAGATTTATTTTTGGCTCCTTTGTAATGGTATAGGTTGAGGTCTGTGTCAAATATCGATGTACCAAAATAGATATTTGACCGCCAGCTGCAAGCAAAGATAATGCCGTTACGGCAAACCATACCAATGAAGTGATCGGGTTGGCGGAGACAAAAAAGTAGCAAAATGGTGGTGACTTTCGCAGGCGAGGGAATATTTTCGAATCATTGGCCAAATCTGTGAATTTAGAACTTCTGAACATTAATAATAGTCGCTGGCAGTTAGCTAAAACAGGCATCAAACACGATAAGTGCTGCGAAAGTGACAAAAGAAAGAATAACGAAAAAAAGATGGTTTAGGGACATTTGGTCCACACTTGTATTTGTATTTAATATATCTTTGATCTTGATTCTACAAAAAATGTAGGCACGAAATGCTCAGTATTCATGAGCCGACGGCAATGTGTAAGTGTCCTAAAATTTTAACATATTCAGTCAGTCGATATGCACTATGTTTAGCATGTTGTGAGCATGGTGCTAGCATTCTCGTTGCAAGCCTGAATTATTGCCGTTGGCCCATCTCTGTCGAAGCAGAAAAGTTTCCTTTGAGTGGAAAGCTCTAAGCAGAAAAAGAAAGCCTTTTTCGTACTACTTTAGAGACATTGCTTTCCAGGATTCTAAATTAATGTATACTGTACACAAGTCATGTAGCGTAGCAGTATTTATTTACCAAGTGCTGTGTGCAGATACGCATGTAAAAGTAATTTGAGAAACTCCTTTTTTGATGGAGGTTTCTGGGGTTCTCACTTTTATCTTGACATGGGCCGAAGAAAGTGTGGCGCCAGTCATAAAGTTATGTCTTGTGCGCATCTCTGAATGTGCACGGCACGCACAGTCAAGCACATTTAGTTGTCTACGTTAAAGAATAAGGAAACTTCTGGAAGTCTTTCTGAAAATCTTAATAAAAAGGCTGCTGAATTTAGCTCAACTTTTCCTGAATACACGGAGTTTGTATCAAAACAAATTACAGAAAGGGCTAAATTATTAACCGTAGTCGCGTGAAAGCTTCAGCTGTTTATACTTTTGTAGCTTAGCCTGATAAATGAATTATTTCTGTACGTATTCTTGCATGTAAGCGTAGGCCAAACTTTAATAATTACCAAATTAGAAAATGGACCTGATTAAAAGAACTTTCAGTTTTCTTGTAAGAGGATGAAGTGAACCAAGTCGGCCTAATAATATGAGGGAATCATGAAATTGTAATTATCTCTAGTGCTGGTTTTGACTTATTTAGAGAGCTTTGTCAGAATTATGGAAAGAATAATTTTTTCTTTGCCTTGACTCGAATATTGAACTCCATGGGTTAGCAATGTTTCAGTCTTAAGCATTCATAAACCGCCAGATATCTATTGTTTACAGAAGAAAAAAACTTAATTGTTAGAACTCGTTAAAATTATTGATATACTACAAGCATAACGGGCTCTGTGTTTGAGTTACAGTCGCGCATGTCAAGGCAATGGCCGCCACATAAAGGTCTATATCCATGTACATAATGTTTCAAACAAGCAGTCCCGTTATCCCTAAACGCACTAACGATTATGGTATATATGGACAAATCGATCTCTGTAGATATACATACAAATGTGTTTCCAAGCTTCAACATATGATCATAGAGAGCGGCAACACAAGGCTAACATATGGTTGAATTTGGTGCTCAGCTGTGAATGATCAGAGTTCTCAGGAACAGTGGCTGATACCAACGAGCACGACTGGTGCCGCCTCTCATAAGCTGCCAATTAAATTGTTAGATTATTAATCACAATAAACCTATTCCAAAAACGTGTCACTGCATCTTGGAAATGAATTCTAAATTAAGGTTAGTTCGGTTGTGTCTGAGTGGCTGAATCGCTAAAGCGTCAGTGCGCTAAAGCAAGCTGAGGGTTCGATCCACACATAAGGCCCAAATGTTTTGAGTTGGAGGTGCTGTAGTGACACCGTTCTTTAGTTCCGATTAAGATATATACTGTAAACTAGTGTTTGAGGACGACCGGCCTAAGCCAGCCGGCGGCCGGCCGCCGGCCGACGATTTTTGCTGGCCGGATAATTTCTGACTGGTGATTTGTATACCAGAAGGCGGCCGGCCGGTACGGCCGGCCGGCTAACGGCCGACCGGCCGGCCGGCCGGCCGGCCGCCATCTGGGATTACCAGTCACCAATCGAAAAAATGCAATCGACAATAAGCTTACAAAATGGACTCCAAATCTAGTTTTGCTAATTTTTTATGCTATGCCGTGTTATTTTTCTAAGATAACATCCAAAAATAAATATCTTAGCAGTTATATCCTTTTAAATATCTAGGCCGGTAGCCGGCCGGCCTGCCGAGCTCACCGTACCGGCCGAGCTCGGCGATCATCCGGCCGGCAGCCGGCGCCGAAAATTGAAGCTTCGGCCGACTCAACCACTAGTTTACAGTATATATCTTAATCAGACCAAGAGACGGTGTCACTACAGCACCTCCAACTTTCAAAACGACCTTATCGATGATGGATCGAACCCTCGAGCTGCTGCTTACACTGACTTGCCAACATTTTCAGACTAACCTTGGTAGAACAAATTTCCACGTCACAATGTTGTAGTTTGTATCCTGAATTTAATTGAAAAAACTGAAAATTTGCATTTTCCAGATCAAATTTTTCGTTGAGTAATCACTGTTCCTGAGAACTCTGACTGGCGCAAAATTCAACCATATGTTAACTTATGTGCAAAATATGATCATATGTTGAAGCTGGAAATACATTTGTATGTATATCTACAGAGATCGATTTTGTCCATATATACCATAATCATTGAATTACGTTGCAGCGAGACCTTTTGAAGCAGTTATGGGTACTGTCTTGGCGGCTGTTGATTTTACGGTACTCAAACACAGAGCCGTTATGCTTTAATATTATATCAATAATTTTAACGAGTTCTAACAAGTTTTTCTCTGCAAACAATATCTGAAAATGCTTAAGACGAAACATTGCTGGAGTTGAGTCAGGCAAGAAAAAAAAACCTTTTCCTGGACAAACTCTCTATAGAAGATAATTTACAATTTCATGATTCCTCGCTACTTGGGTCACTTCATCGCAAGCGCACAGAAGGCTGAAAGTTCTTTAATCGAGACGTCACTTTCTAATTTGGTAATTAAGCAATACGTAAC
>JASAND010019644.1:0-12456 GCA_030248195.1 Trissonchulus latispiculum | reverse complement strand
ACAAGTAGGCCCCTAAAAGGGTCATTATCTCACTACAGAACATCCAGTCAACTGCAAAAACGGCCTCGCCGACGAATTATAGCTGACGCTAGATTCGTTTGCATACAGCGCTCAAACATGGCTCAAAATCATCAAAAGTTTAATCGTCGGCGGAAAGCTATAGAAACTAGATTTTCTAGCAGGTGTGGAAGGAGTCTTACGCGCTGGGGAAAAACGGTGACGCCACCTCCCTAAACCGTAACTGGACTCTGCCCCGGAAAGTATGATGTCGTAAACCGCCACTTGGGCCATATATTGTTTATCCCGGCATTAAAGGATTAGACTGGCCACCAACTGTTTCCGGAGTCTAATATTTCTGTCTTCGCTTCTACAACGTGGCGAAAAAACAGGCACCGGCCGTTCAGTGACGGATAGCACACAGGCCGGCCGGACGGCGTCAGGTACAGAGCCAGACGGATCAGGCGCACAAAATTTGAGCCAATCAACAACAAGCAACTTTCAGCTTTTGCATAAAATTGACAGATCCCCCCCTTCGAAGAAAACTGCTGTTACAGATTACTAATTTGTCCTAAGGGACCCCACTCTACACCAGGCATGAGTTTTAACAAGAGAAGAGACGTGCCCATATCAGATTATCTGTTTAACATCAGCTTTCCTTTATCCAGGTCCTGCATTTTTGCAAAGTTGGGGGGGGGGGCGGGCCGGACCAAAAAGTCCGGCCAGTGCACAGTTGTAGGGTGTAGGCTGCGAAACAGTAAACAGTGTAAACAGTAAGGAGTTTTTACAATCAACTTCACTTTATCCATGATCAACGCTAACAGCCCTCCATACAAGAGTTAATTTGCATATTGTACAAGTCAGATGTGACTGCAATTATTTGTCCAACCAAGGCGGGCACAAAATGAATAAATGACCAGAAGAAACATTAAATTATTGAGAATTCAAATTTTATGAAAAATTTAAAAAAATTTGCATCTGCTCAACAGCACCGAACGGTTGAAACGTAAACAAATTGAAATTGTACTTAAAAACATTTGAGAGAAAATATATTCCAATACCTCCCCAGGTGCAAAAACAGCCACCTATTGAGGACTATGATAAGCATGGATCGCGTTTTGAGCGAAGCCTAAAACAGTTCAAAACGGCACAAATTCGATTACAAGTATCTCGCCTCCAGGCGAGATAAAAATATCCTTTAGAGCATGTACTCACAACTCAGTCGTCATTCTCAGCCCACTGACAGAATAAGATACATACCTAAACGGGGGAGTGCTTTGAATCCCATAGCATGCATTTCTTCCTCTAATCCAACCAGTTGGGCATCTCTGAGCTAAATGAGAAATTGACAGAAGATTGACCTTATTATCTGTTATTCGGTGCAAGGAACAGAAAATATACTAGAAACTGTTTGCTCACGGATTGTTTATCTTTTAATCTGACTAGCGTGCATAAGCACAGTCTCAAAGATATTTTCGGAGAACTGCTTGCTTGAAAGTACTACAGTTACCTGTTTTAACTCGCAACTCAAATCCAAGACATTTCCTACTCCCACTTTTCCTACGAAACTAAGTCCTCCTGATGACAGTTATTCAAAATCAGCTGTTCATGTTTGAGTTCATCATCTCTGTTCTGCCCGGTGCCCGGACACCCGGTGTGGGCCCACTGGTGGTTTCATACTTTATTGAATTTTAGCTTTTTGTTTTACGGCATATATATTGAGTTTACTACTACTTCACTCTGCTGCTCCTGAACATTTGCCACCAGATTGCCAAGATGCTTTGTCTGGGTTTGTGGTGTTTGTATATCTAGCTGCGTGATCGCGTTTATGCCATTTTCCATAACGTTCTATGCCTTTATGTGCTTCTGTAGATGTCTTGTCTTAGTTGAGTTATTTGATCTATTTCATCACTGGTTAGAAGTTATCTGACTTCTTGCTTTTCTAGACAAAACTGCATACATCAATCAAACAAAAACAGCTTTGACTAATATAGTCTAATATATATATATGTATATATATATATATATATATATATATATATATATATATATATATATATATATATATATATATATATATATATATATATATATATATATATATATATGTATATATATATATAATAGACTAATATATAATATATTAACTAATTAGAGCTAAAGCTATGCTCTGCTCGCTAACGGCCCATCCCCGCTCCCCGCAAATCAGACCCATCACTTCAAAGAATTTTGAGCGCTATGTTTGTGTTCTAAAGCTCGAAGCAGGCACAAAATTCGCGCACGCACTGCTTGTGTTTTCGAGCTTAAGCACATAAACATAGATTGAGTGAGCGTACCCCCGTTTCGACTAGGTACTGATTTGCGCGGGTGGTCACTAGGGTCTGATTTGCGGGGGGGCGGGTGGGCCGTTAGCTTGCAGAGCATAGTTTTTGCTCTGATAACATAGAGCTTGCCTAGTGGCATACTCTTATCATTATGTACTCTTGCTAAAACTAAACGTAGACTGGTATATCAGAGTGTGTTGCGCCCCATGCGCGTATCTTGCCTGGTTGATGTACTAAATATTTTTTGGTAAACAAATCAGTTCACCGCGACACTTACCGATTAATACACATTTTGACTAATTAACATTTAACACCGAACTATAACTAATGTAAGATACGCACGCAATGCAAGAAGTAGCGGTAACACTAGTAGAAAATGCAGTTGTCATTTCGGCACCAGAGACCTTAGGTAGGATTCAAACCCACAGCTTCCGCATTATTGCTCTACAGACGCTCTGCTAATCGACCTACCGAGATTAATGTCGCAATAATCCTGCTGACAGAGTAATATAATTAGTCTGACAGCACCTGCGCAGGGACAAAGCAAGGTGGCAGTGAATTCAGTATGTTTGGTATACGTATGCTAGCTTTGCGAATAAACAACAAGGCAAAAATTAAAAAACCACCAATAAGCAGTGGGATGGTGAGTCAGTTTACGCTTCATTACATGATAATTTTAGCATTACTCTGAATGTTTCACTTACTTTTTGAACCTTTGGAAGTATATTTCCAATTCGGAGGCAAAACAATGTGCTTGAATGACTCCATCGCTGATTTCGAGTCGTGCAATGCTTCATTTTCCCGTAAGTTTGAAATGACTTCAAATTTTTCAAAGGTCCTTACCTAAAAAGCACTTACATTGACGCCAACTCCACCTGATATAGACTCCTACCTTTGCTCTGGTTTGACTGTTCACAGAATCTTACTGATTTCTACCCACTTTCCGTTGGAATACGGAAAGTTTGCTTAGTAAAATCATTTACGGTTTCAGTTTGCAGGACGAACAGAAAGCATCACCCTGTAGTGCCTGACCCTTCGTTTCGTTTCGCAGTTACTAACTGAATCTGAAATACCTATTTATGAACAGTTAACAAATAAAGTTCGTCGAATGCACGACAGGAAACTGTTCGAGCGGGTATCTAGAATTTCCTGAGAGTTTTTCCTGCCTTTTCCTATCTGCATATTAGAGACCTGCACAGGCCGTATTTTTCTCGGCCGGCCCGGCCCGTGAAAGGTTTCGGCCCGCACAGTCAGGCCCGTCACGTTCTGCCGTTTTGGGCCCGCCCGGCCCGGCAGAACGTGCACCCAATAGGGGCAAACTGTACGTAAGTTTCGACTTCTTAAGGCTTCTTTCTGTAAGAACTCTTTATACCAACTTCTGAAGGTTCTGTAGGACGCTCTAGGTGGAATTCTACTATTATGTGGCAAGAGACTAGCTAGCTTTTCCAACATCGAACTTTCAGTGAAATTCGTAGACGCCCCAAATAGAATACGCAGTAACATTTATGAAAATGAAAATGTTGAAACTAATCCTGAAAATCAGTATTAATGTGTACGAAACATGTGCAAAAAAGCCCAAAAATTTTGAAGCTAAACTTTTGTCTCGCAGTAAAATCTCGCAAAAATAATCGACACTGGCTGCACACTCGACCCATGGCCCGGCCCGGCAAGGAGCTTGGACCCGGGGGTCCGGCCCTTGAGCTTTGGTCCGCGGCCCGGCCCGGTATTGCCCGTGAACTTAGTCGCTAGCCCGCTCGGACAGTCCTGTGTGCTGAGCCGCCGCGGCCGTGATTTGGCCTCTACTGTATATGCCTCCACCACTGTCATACAAGTGTAGTTGTAAGAGTGAAATAGAAATTCAAATTATATTAATTAATTAAATTAATTAGTCAAAAAAGTTTTCTTACAAAAAACTTTCCAATGGGGGACAACATGAAGGCAGTCTGGAAGAAAGGATTATAGTTGCAAACTGTAATTGAGGGGAATCGTGGATTATATTCAAACTGAAACAATATTTGATCACAAGAAATACATAAAACATGAAGAATTCAAACCTCCCTGAAGTTAGCAGTACCATTGAATGAGTCAGAGTTAAACCGATTGATTCAGATGGAGTTTGTTGAAAAATCAATGGGTCAAATTTTAACTCGATTGAGACAGTTGTATGTTGATATTTATTAGCGAATATGATTGGAACTACTAACTTCAGTTTTACAGTGCCACTTTTGAGTTGAGACTCAGATTTGCACAATATTGAATGAGTCACACAATGAACCCCCAAATTTCAATCAATTTTAATTGAAAAAATTGAAAATGCAAACTACTTGGATTCTGAAAAAATGATGGTTCTCAAATGAAATGTTAGCTAACATTTTTAACTGTAATTCAACATTGACGTTATTGACTTTATCGTAAACATAGAATTTTCGGTCACAAACTGAAAAATTTCTCAATTTTCAACTATTTTTAGCGATTTTTAGCGTAATTAAGCGAATTTTAGCAATTGTTCGCTAATTTTTCGCAATTGTTGACTAAAAATTCTCAAAATGTAGGCATGTGATTTTAAAATGTTTAAGGGAGGGGGGCGCCGGAAGACCGGTTTGGGGGTAGGGATCCCTATAACACACCAGTAGTGTGAGTGAGTGCTTTCGTGCTATTTTAACAGATGAACAAGAGACGATGAGAGAGAAAGCATTGAACCGCTGCAGAGTATAGTGAATTTGGATCCCTTAAGAGAATTTGGCTACTCCAGCAATTTGTTTCTGACGATGAAGTGCGGCCAGGCTCGCTTGTCTGGCCTCAGGACTACCTTGTCGCGGTGGCCAGGCAGAAACCATCAGGAAGATTCCGGGTCCCCAGGGTCTCTTGGATTCATATAGCTGTCCCGTGGATGGTGGCCCTCAGCTATCGGGCGCGATGGCTACTGCGATGCCATTGCTGCTTTTATGCCACAGGCTCACAACAATTCTCTTCTGGAAATGAACACTTCAACCTCCAAAGGCTAACAAAAATATGTTCGTAAAGATATATATACGTTCACTATGCCGGCATAAAAGGGGCAGCGGGCACTGCCCGTCGTGGACAATAGGGCCTTTCCTTTCCCAAGGTAGTTTCACGCCCAGATAGGCAGACCGCACCGAAGCCGTTGCACTGATTAGCCTTACTAAGCAATAGGTTGCTACAGACAGGAGAAGTAAACTGTCATCGATATATGTATATTGTATACTAAAGACAATAGGTATAAATGTTTTCATGGTTTGAGGAGCGTGGCGACCTCTTGCTTAGGGAGGGTTTTAGGAAGGGTAAGACAAAGAAAACGATAACGGAAGGAGCCTGCCATGGATTTTTCTCAAATTTGTGGACTTCGGGGATTATTGGAATCTTCTTAAAGGATGGTAAAACAAACATATTCCAAGCAGGTAAGCCGACCCGCTATCCGGTGACCAGCGACTACATAGGGGACCGAATGTTAAACGAGGTCTACCATGCGGTATGAATCGTTGACGGAATTTAGACTCCTGTTCTGCACTGTCATGGTACCGCTCAGCTTACCTGTACAAACTAAAATGTACAGGGGGTTGCTCTCCGAGTTAAGCTTCCTACATTTACAGTTTACTGTAAATGTCTCCTTTGTGGGGCCTCGCGAAAGCTCACCAGCTAGCGGGCGGGAAGTAACTATACCTACCTACCTACCTCATATAGCTGTTTCCGTCGTAAATGGATGCATGCCTGATACCTGGAGTAATCAACGCAACATCTGGTGAACACCAAGGCAACTGCCGACCAGTACATTGATGTAGCTTTTGTACAGCCTGCCACACAAGAAGAAAGCAACTATACACCGTTTATAATGAACAAAATAAATGAATATGAATCTACCCGCTAAAATCGTTTTCCCAACCCAATCAATACATTTTAAAATAAGACAAATCGAAGGTAGAATCCACCATTTCCGTGGCCGTTTCAAACGATGAAACTTCAGCTTTTCTAAAATAACATGAAATTGCAGGCAAGTACGCGCTTGTAGTGAGTGTACTGTACGCGCTTTTGAGCCGGCGACCGGCCCGGTTGAGTGTCTAACCGCCGGTCAGCCGTCGGCCAGCGGCTGGCTGACGGCCTAAACACAAATATTTGTAGTAAACCCAGCAATTTGAGCAGAACAGCAAAAGTTTACAAAACAAATCCAAGACTGCATTTGAAGTTTTTCCTAATATATAAAGTAAAGCCGTTCCCATTGTATTTGCAATGCATAATATAAACATTTTGCAACTTTCTAGCTCAGATTGTCCTTAGATACTGAACGATATGCCTTGCTAGCCACCATTAGCCGGCAGCCGGCCGGTGACATTTTTCGGCGGCCGGCCGCCGGCCGCCGGCCGGTTCAACCCGGCCGTTCTAAAACAGTACGCGCTTGCGCCAAGAAAAATATTTGTTCAGAGTCATGAAAGCTATTGATTGATGTACTGTTGTACATATTGGACAGTCTTTAGAAGTCCACTTTTTAGCAGTTTTTGCACTTTTTTCATGTTTCGAGTAGCATAAATCTACTTTACGCAGACCAAACTCATTCATATTTGGCACAGTTTTGGAACTCTATGGGGACTAAGCTCACAGCAAGCTTTAGCTTCCGGGCGCGTACCCGAATTGAATTATATATTCGATTCAGCGACCATTATTTTCCAAATTTTAGACGGTTCTTCAAATTTAAGCGGAACAGCAAATTTAAATGGAACCGAAATGTGGAGGCTGTCCTGAGTTATCACTAGAAGGTAGCCTATATAATGTATATATTTTTAGAATTCTCAGGATATCGACATTTCGAAAATCGGAAAATCCGGAATTCCAAGTTTCATTCCCGGAAACATTAAAATTTTTAGTTTTTCCACCCAATTTCCATCGCAATCAAAATTTTGTTTTGACAGTCGACTAGAGCTGCTACCGCAACACATTTTTGCTCCTAGAAGCTTTTCACGAAAATGCACCCAATTTTCGGAATTCCAGGTTCTCGAAACTACCAGATTTTAAAATTTCCTCCAATACTCACAAGGTGGGTATTAATCGAAAGCTACCATCGTGGTGCTGAACAACTTTTGTAATAAAACGAACTCTTGAAAATGCACTTAATTCCCGTAATTTGCGAAAACCTGATTTTACGGATTTTAGAAATTTTCTTCAATACCCCTCAATATGGGTGGGTGTACCTCTCAATATTCAATCATTAGACCTAAGCTCTTGATGAGCTGAGCAAAGTTTCTAATAGAGCCAACTCGCAGAAATAAACCCACTTCTCGGAGTCCAAGAAAAACTTCCAAGTTAGAGTAAAATCCGGAATTTGTGAATTCCAGGAATTTGGTTCATTTTTGGACATTGGTTCTATCAGAAGATTTGTTCAGTTCTTCAAAAGCTTTCGAATGATACCCATGTTGTGGGTATTGAAGAAACTATTTTAAATCCTGAAAATGCGGTTTTCGCAAATTTCGGGAATTAAGTGCATTTTCACGAGTTCGTTCTATTACAAAAGTTGTTCAGTCCAATAAGAGCTTTCGACTGATACCCATCTTGTAGGTATTGGAGAATTTTTTAAACCGGTAAATTCGAAAACCCGGAATTTCGGAAATTGGGTGCATTTTCGTGAAAAGCTTCTAAGAGCAAAAATGTGCAGCGGTATCAGCTCTATTCGACTGTCAAAACAAAATTTTGATTGCGATAAAGCATTTTCAATGGTATAAATGTGATGGGGGGATTATTAAAACCAAAATGCATAAGAACACATTTCTCAAGGTTATTTTTAATTGGTTTTCATTGGCCCAGTTAAAGACATTTTCGATATAACGTAGTAAGCTTACGTTATCTGAGTCATATTTGCATGGGAGATACAATTTTGTGTCATCGGCGTATATTTTGACGACAGTACTGGACACGACAGATTTACTACCTAAATCATTAATATAAATGAGAAAAGAAGATGTCCCAGTACGCTTCCTTGAGGGACGCCACTTATAACCCTAGATGACAGAGATCTAACACCGTTTACAATAACAGTTTGAGAAAGGCCTGACAAAAACATTCAATCCACTTCAGAAACTTTGGGGGAATCCTATATTTACGTAATTTGTACAACAATTTACAGTGACTAACGGTGTCAAAAGCCTTGCTGATATCGATGTAAACCACATCTACAGGAACTTTTTCATCAATAGAAGTAACCCAGTCATGTACATAGCTGAGCAACTGTGTTTGTGTTGACCTCCCAGACATAAATCCATGTTGAGTCTTAGACAAAAACCCAATTTCCAATACCGACAAGATGGGCATCATTCGAGAGCTCTTAACGAGCTGAACAACTTTTATAACAGAAAGAACTCTTGAAAATTCACTCAATTCCAGGAATTCGCGAAAACCCGATTTTCCGGATTTTAAAAATATTCTTCAATACCCCCACAATATGGGTAAAGTTTGAAAGCTCTTGATGAGCTGAATAACTTTTCCCCCGCAATTGGTGTGTCACTCGCCAAATCTTGACGCTATTGGTGTGTCACTTTTTCATTAAAGTTTATAGTTTCGTTTTCGTATAGTTCTATGTGGTGCAGCACAGTGATTCTTTCATTTCTATTCGTTTTCTCTTTGTTCATTTTGTTTTGAGGGTTGTTTTATAGAGTTTGATTATTTTTTGTTCATTCTTTTTGTTGTTGTTTTCAAAGTGTTTTTGAATCTTCTTATCAATGTTGCAATAGATTTTTTCTGTTGTAGATACTTCCATTGTTTTTTTTTACTTTTTTATTCAAGTAGCCCTTTGGGAGTTTGTGTATGTTTTTAAAAGGTCATTATTAGTTGTTTATTAATCTGTTCTTTGAAATTCTGTATGTAACACTCAATTTACGGCATTTAATTAGCTAATTTTTGGCTCATGTTTATTGCTCAAGCTGCCTAGGTGTGATCATTGCTGGTGTTGCGGGTGGGGACGAAACAGATATACGTGAACGGTCAAACGAAAATTTCTGAAATTATGGTAGACTCTACGCTTCTCACAAATTTTCTATGTGTTTTTAAATTATATCTTTGAAAACTTGTGGAATAAAGCGAAGAATCTCTGAAAATTTGCTTATGGCATTTGAAAAGTTTAGCGGTAGCAAAATTAACAATTCATTTAATTTGGTTATATAGTACCATAGGTGTGGCTAAAGAGAAGGGGGAGGGGGAGGCATAGGTGTACCAGGCTACAGTTTACCCCCTGTGAGACCCCCCCACGGAGAGGCCAGACCCCCCTCCCCCCCTACTCGACCTCAACTACTCCCCCCCAAGCCGAGCTCACACCCCCCTCCCCCCCTAAAATTGGGTCCAAACCAAGTAAAAAATGCAAAATTTTTGAAAAAATTTTTTGCAACTTCTGAAAATTTTTGAAAAAGATTAGAAAAATAGGCTACAAATCGCCTATAAACAGCTAAAGATGGATATTTATAGCAATTAAAAGGTAATATACGCAATTATAAACCACAATCTGGGCTAATTTAGGAATATTTTAGTACAAATTTGTCAATTTTCAAGCCCTATTTTCACATACGAAAACTATTGACAGAAGCTTTTGAGTACGTTTAATGTACTGTACATCGAAAAAGGAGCATTTTTAGCTAAAAAAACTTGGGTACAGTTTAGGGGGGTCCCCCCCCCAAATTTCGGATTTGGGTGGGGTCCCCCGAGCCAAATTTGGACCTTCTACTCCCCCCCCAACCCAAACAGGTGGTACACCTATGGGGGGAGGTCATAGGTGTAGATTTCTGTCACATTGTTCCAGGACGCAGGAAAGGAGGTCACAGATATGGGTGTAAGTGAGTTTTGGGGGGTGGGGGAGGCTTTGGGTGGTGGGGGAGGCTCTCTCCCCCCAAACTTTTCGGGGGGGGGGGGGGCTTCAGCCGTATCTAATTTTAAAAATTCTAAGTATAAAGTAAACTTTTTTGGGGGGGGGGGGCGCAACTTTTTCTGGGGGGGGGGAGGGGGCTTCAGCCGTTCCTAATTTTAAATATTCTAACTATAAAGTAAACCTGTTTGCAATTCATTTAATTTGCTTACATAGTACCAGGTGTGGCTAACGAGAAGGGGGGGGTCATAGGTGTAGATTTCTGTCACATTGTTCCAGGACGCAGGAAAGGAGGTCTTAGATATAGGTGTAAGTGAGTTTTGGGGGGGTGGGGGAGGCTCTCTCCTCCAACTTTTCCGGGGGGGGACTTCAGCCGTATCTAATTTTAAAAATTCTAACTATAAAGTAAACATTTGGGGGCTAATTCTTTTCTGGGGGGGCGCGGGGCTTCAACTGTCTTTAATTTTAAATATTCTAACTATAAAGTAAACTCATGTTTGGGTGGACTTTTTTTTCTAGGGGGGGGGGCGCGGGGCTTCAGCACTTCAAGATTGATAAAACAGTTTTTTGGGTGGGTTCGGGCTTCAATAAAAAAGATATGACTATAAAGAGTAATTTTAAGTAATTTCTCAAAATTTTTTCAAAACTTTCCCTAAAATTACCCAATTTGTGGCCATTAATCTTGAGTTATAAGATCGAAAAACAGTTACCGTGCTTCAGCCGTATCTAATTTTAAAAATTCTAACTATAAAGTAAACTTTTTTGGGGGGGGCGCAACTTTTTCTAGGGGGGGGGCGCGGGGCTTCAGCCGTTCCTGGGCTAATTTAGGAATATTTTAGTACAAATTTGTCAATTTTCAAGCCCTATTTTCACATACGAAAACTATTGACAGAAGCTTTTGAGTACGTTTGATGTACTGTACATCGAAAAAGGAGCATTTTTAGCTAAAAAAACTTGGGTACAGTTTAGGGGGGGTCCCCTCCAAATTTCGGATTTGGGTGGGGTCCCCCGAGCCAAACGAGACACCAAAAATTGTCATTAGTTTGCGTTAATTCTAAATACGTATGAGTTCCTCGAAAAAACAACACCCGATTCGGGTATCGCGAGACAACAAAAATTTGTTATTAGTTCTAACAATTTGGACATTTTTCATATAGAAGGTCCTTCAACTTTTTCGGAGGAGGGCGGCTGGCGTACCAAACTAATTTTTGTTAAATTGTAACTATAAAGTAAATCTAGTAATCGTGGAGGTGCGCCCGGAGGGGGGGGTCGGAATTCAACCGTTCCTAATTTTTCAAAATATTGCACTAAAAGAGGGCGCCGTCGATTTTTGAAAATACTCTGAAAGTTTTTTGTATAGAAAGCCCTCCTGCTTTATATTTTGTTACCTACTAACGGGTTTTCCCACTAAAGTTATTGTTTCTAAATATACGTATGAAGTGGTAGAAAAAACACCCGATTCGTGTTAACTCTAAATACGTATGAGCTGCTGGAAAAAACAACCGATTCGCGTTAATTCTAAATACGTGTGAGCTGCTGGAAAAAACACTCGATTCGCGTATCGTGAGACAGGCTACTGCAAAAAAAACCCCATTTGTGTTAATAATGTTGGGAGTGCCAGCAGTGGGGGAGGGCCAAAAATTATGAAAATCGGGTGACAAGAAAAATATTACTTTTAACAATTTGAACATTTTATAAAATTTTTTCAAAATTTATCTATTCTAAAAAGAGCGTATGTATAAGAATTTCCAAAACAGAAATTGCATGCGTTATATACTTCTGGAAGGACAATTTACATTCAAATTTTTTAAAATGTCATTGGTTTTGCCTGTTACTGTACGTGTTACTTTCACTAAAAATTTGAAAACTCTACGTGCAACTGCACTTAGACTTAACTTTTCATCTGTTGTACGCTATAGTACGTATGTATTCGTAACGTTATAGTTGATACGTATAACAACTTGCTAAACACAATTTGCATGCTTTCCTTTTTGAGGCAGTTTAGACTGCAAAATTTTATTATATACATCTCTCTTTTATTAGGACATACCGTTATACATTATCCGTTGTGTATATTCTTGGTCTTTTTTACCTGCACACTTATATATACGTATAACTACTTGAAATTGAGAACAACAGACTCCTGGACTCCTGCCTTTCTGAACAGTAAGTTCGTTATTGTAGATATAGCATTATTGCATGTTCAAGTGCTAAAGCTCGTTTCAGTGTGATTTCTGTTTTTTAGCAAAAACGACGAAAACGCATCCGACAATGTCGATT
>JASAND010019643.1:0-22076 GCA_030248195.1 Trissonchulus latispiculum | reverse complement strand
TACCCCAATCAACAAGACACTGAAGTAGTTGCGTAACTGTAGACTTTCTACTAATTCCTCCATGTTGGTGCTCAGTTAGAATTTGGTTACGTTCTAAAAGAGATAAAAGATGCGGTTTAACACATCTCTCAAAATTTCTCATTAAAGCACAAGTAGCACTAATGGGTCTATAATTTAAGGCTTCTGCTTTATAATCTTTATTTTTAAATATTGGTACTACATTAGCAGATTTCTACTGAAGAGGTATACATCCACTGTCAGAGAATTGTTATACAAAACGAGAAGAATTGGTGCAAGTTCATAACGACAAATTTCTATTAAATTTTGAGGGTATTTGATCGGATCCACAGCTAAGTTTTGAAGGAATATTTTTCATAACTTTAAGTATTCCTTCGTCCGTCAGCACTATTCTATCTAGAGTATCAATAGAAGTATAATTTTAGTTAATACAGATCTTCCGTCATCAATAATAAATACACTACAAAAAGCTTCATTGAATTCTTCAGCGATATCCTTTTCCTCAGTAATTAGAGCATCATCCCTCTTTAAAACAGATGAATGCTGTTGATCACCTAACTTTCAATTCACTAATTTCTAAAAGTCTTTGAATCTAATATTTTATTTTATTTTATTTTATCTCTTCTATTTTTGCATTTTAATGGCTTTTAAATACGTGTACATATTTTTTGGAACGAAAACAAAACTACGTAAATATAGTCGGGGTACTTATCTCAGTAAAAATAGTGTTTTGTTTTTTAAAAAGCTTTAACCGTGGTGACAAAGGTTTTGCCTTTGTCACCACGGTTAAGCCCGGTTCATACCTATCTTCCTTTTGTCGGTTTGTCCGTTTGTCTGTTGGTCAGAATTTCGGTTTCTCCGTTTGTCCGTTTTGCTGACTCACAGATAAGTTCATACCTAGCTTTCTGTTTCTCCGTTTGTCAGTTTCCGTTTGTCTGGTTTGCTTTTCTCAGTTGATTCATATTTGTTGCTTACGGACAACAGGAAAAGTAGAGCAGCGTTGAAGTCTAAGCGGACATCCCTTACGGACAAGCAGACAACCGGACAAACGTAAAACTATGAATCAAGAACTCAAACGGACAAACGGAAAAAACGGAAAGGTATGAACCAGTGTGTGAGCGGACAAACGTACAGAGGTATGAACCGGGCTTTATGCTTTATACAAGTCTGTAGCACGGCTTTACATTTGCAGTTTTGTAAATTCCCGCACGATGAACGTACATATCTGTGAATGCACTAAAAACCATGCTACAAAGTATATATACTTGTAGTTATTTTATTGATAAACAATCTTAATATATAAGGAAAAACTTTTAAGCAAGAAATAATCTTTCTTGGCATCTCTAATGTTTTTGTTTAGACTTCTACAAGTAATCAATTAATATTTTTGTTTAGACTTCTACAAGTAATAAATAACTTAAAATATGGAAATTTCATCTCAGAGCTCAAATGTTTAAGTAGGGCAAAGATACAAAATCATTTATTTAAAATTTATTTTTAAGTTTGTTTTAGAAATTTGAATTAAATTGAAATTAAAAATTTCATTTTGAAAAGCGAAATTTCATTTCAAGGAAATTTATCTAAATTTTCCACGTTAACTTGAATTTTGTAAGCTTTCCCTACAAATTTTCCCTAAGAAAAGATTTCACCATTGACCTGTGGTTGAACTATGAGACTAAAATTTTAATTTTGTATCTCAGAGGCACTATTAGAACGAAATCATTTTGGCGGATTACAATAATTATATTCCATCTGCAAAGTATAATTAATTGCTTCTATTTTAGGAGCCAACCTCAATTTATAATCTGCATTGGTGCAAAATACTCACACCGGTGTACTTTTCCCGGGGGAAAATTTTACACCGGGGGAAAAGCTGCACCGTGGCAAATCACGACGGATGACGTCTCCTCCTTTTTAAGAAACATGCTTCGTCGCTTTTGCACCCGCGCATTAAACATGACATCACTACAGCCCTGTGCATAAAACACGTCAAATCAATTCTCAATTCAGCATCTCTTAATCTAACAACGAGTTCCACTTTGCAACAGAACACTATCCCCATTGTTTACTCTCTAATTACCATTCCCACTTTGCACCTGGATTAAACTAGAGGAGAATTGCAAATGAAATTGTAATACCAATGCCTATTACTTTTACTGTACTGTACTGTTCAGAAGAATTAAATTTTGGTTTTAATTTTCAATTACTATTAAACATGCTTTTTAGTTTTTGTTTTAGTATTTCTTGCCCTTAGTCTATATAGCTGAGCGAATGACTGTGATAATTATTATTAACTGTTAGAATTTATATTTCTGGAAGCTGTTATATTTGCTCTATTCATTTTAATGAACAAGCTTGACTGTAAAAAATCAATTATGCAGTCAGTTTAGCATGTACTTTATACGATTAAAACTAAACTAATCTAACTAAGAAACTAACTAAACTAGAACTGCGGATCCAGACCGAAACTCCGCTAAATTAACTATTTTGTCTAAATATTTTTATCTTCAAAATACATTCAGATTGATATGAAGCAAAAAATAGCAGAAAATATGTGCAAATGTATAAGATTTACTTATGTCCCAGTAAGATTAAAATTTATGCACAACAATTTCCAACATCACTGTCTTTAAAACTACAGTAACCCAGGTGCAAAGTGGGAAAGTCATGTCCTTTGTATTGGGTGCAAAGTGGGACTGCAAGGGTGCAAAGTGGAACTCCTCATTAGTGATACATTTTTGTTGCAAAGTGGGACATACTCATTGAGTTGAGGTACCCTTGAATTGTTTAAATACTTAATGTTAGAGTTTGAAAATATGTTACTTGAACCAGCTTTAAAGTTTTTTGTATCTTGGTAAGTCTACAAATGACCAACTTTATGTTATTCAGTTATTCCGTGTAAATGAGTAAATCTTATTTGTGCAGTTTTTTATTCGAAAACATTGAATATTCAGTTCGCTTTGTCAAAAACATGACTTTTTTGTTGTGACCGTGGCGGGGCCGTGTTTTATGTATGGGACCCTGACGGGGCCGTGTTTTATGCACCCATTCCGGGCCGGAGCCGGGGCCATGTTTTATCAAACAACAACAACAACAAATCCGGCGACAATGTGATGTATTTTTTGATGAAATCCTTGCACGTGAAACTTATTAGAATAGGACTTTCCTATTAACTCGGGTAATATGGAATATAGCATTTACCAATTAATTTATCGAAAAATGTATGTTTGAAGTATGTCAGCATTGTTATTCTGTTCACTGAGAGATGCCTCCGCGATTTTGGCTTTAATTTTTTGAGCACATTCTATTCGTAGATAAGCATATCGTATTATAGGTTTTGAACACAAGGTATTTAATAAGTAAATTTGCATACATGTATTTCATGGCATCTACGTTCATTAATGAGGTATACATATTCCTATACCATATTTATGATTTTCGTTAAATCTTTACTTGAGTTAATGTCTACCTTTACTATGAAGTTGAATTTGCTGGCGGAACTTTTCTCCTAATAAGCTGAAGCTGTAGAGAGCTGTGTATCAGTGCTGGTCCGACTGACGGATGAAAACAGTCTGTCGTCTTTTTCAAGGCTTCTATCATGAGTACGACCGAAAGCCGGAAACTTGTTATTCACATTTCCAGAATTGGAAGCAGGATCGTCGGACTGGAGTTTTGGATCCTTTTCACCTTTACCTCCACAGAACAGAAGAAATGAGATCAGCTGTACAAATTCCAGAATTGTTAAAAAGCTCATCCCACTGTACAGACCTTAAATAAAAACAATTCTGAAAAAGAGAGCAATTCATGTTGTCAAATTCTCTGATTGTGTCGTGCTTATTGTTGCTAGTCTTTAGCACTAGACCAATGCATTTTGAGCTCCTGATATTTATTTTTTCCCTAACATTTGTACTTGGTACTCGATGTATCCTTGTACTCGTGTAAATAAATTCGCGCTACAAGTAATGGAAGGTTTTAAAAGTATATAAAAGCGTGAAGTTAAAGGCGAACTTAAACGACTAACGACCGATCAAGATCAAGCGTTGCACCAGCACCACAAATAGGCTAATTTTAGTTTAGCTCACTATAAATTACCAAAAGCTTCAAAACTGCAGTTTATTGTTCCCCGCCTGTGGTTTGAACCTTAGAGTACCTAATGTTCCGCCAATACTGGATAGAAGGTCCCAAGCTGGTATTTCTTCCTCCTGCAGGAAAGTTAAGTAACTGAATCGGTCGAAGTAGATAACAACGTAAACCAAATTTTTTCCAATTTGTCGAGTGATATTGTTCATTGTTTCATCGTCTCGTACAATGAGCTTTTCAAACATTTCGTCATTCACTTGTATTGTGTAGTGTTTGAAAGAATTCTAAAATTCGAAGAAGTTTCAAAATTCTGGGGATACCTTCACATCCATGTTACCTAACTCGCTACTCCTTTTCAGACCCCACAATGTGGTTTTCGCATTTTTTGCAAAACAAAGGTTTTTGAAAGTTTCGAAAACACAAAAGTCTTGTCAAATTCACAAATTCCTTTGAGCAAGGGACTAAGCATATATCGGTTCGCCGCGGGCTCTAGCCAACCCAGCTATCCACCCTTAATTGGTCGGTAAATGGGTACCACGAATGTGGGAAGGTAACAGGAGACTGTGTAGGGCATCTGCCTTGAGGAGCTGGTCCCTCCTCCACGGTTGCAGTTGCAGTCATCATTCGAGGTGGCACTCCTGGCTCAAGGGCAATGAAACCGGGGATGAGCACCGGCACCCCCATACCCTGCAAGGGTGGGACTTCTCCAGGGGTAACCTTTACCTTTTTACCTTTGTTAATAAGCTAATTTTACAACTGTTAATAACTCTAAAATTGTTTTTAAAATGTTTACTTTTTTACAATTTACAATCTTAATTGTTACAGGTAGTACGAGTTGTAAAATTTAGGATCTTTAATAGCGTTTTTACAGTTTTCACAAGAGTTTTTGTAAAATCAACAGTATACATTTTTACCCCGCTGTTTCTTATTTTGTCACCGCGAAATACTCATGAAATTTTCCTCACTGCAAATGAATATTGATTTTCAAAATGGAATATTTTGGTCCTCCCAGCCAAAAACTCTATTTAAAAATTAAAATATAGCTTTAATGAAATTTTCATTTAATCTACTTTTCCAGCTGTTTTCTAACACTTTCATCACAACACAGAATAATCCTCGAAAATTTGTATTTACTTGGAGAAAATTTTACTTTTAACGATAACTACATATTTAAAAATTACAAATTACAGCAATTTTACTAATATTAAGGAGTATTGTAATTTGTAAACATTGATTCGCTGCTGAAGTAGAATTTTGTTATTTCTTTAATTGTACTTACTTACTTGTACTTATTGCCGTCAACCACTGGCGTTCTTATGGCTTGCCATCACATTACACGTTATAATAAACCGAGGCCTAATTTGGGAACAGGGTGCAAGCGTAAAAAAAGGTAAAGCCTTTCTAGTTGCCTCCCATCGGCTACAGTTTGACGACACTGCAATCGATCTTTTGCCAGGTCCGTGCAGTTTCTGATCGAGTTGGCTGCACCATAAACTGGCTTAAGGTAAACACGTCTGCTTCCACTAAGTTAACCCATCTTTTCTTCGGGGCAGTCCGGGAACATTTCCAACCTTTCGGTACAACAGAGAAGAGCAATGTTTTGGGTAGCCGCTGTTCTCTCATTCTGCACACATGTCGAAACCAGCGTAAGTGTAAGCGTAAGCGCCTAGCACTAATGATGGCCGAGACAGTGGGCTGCTTGAAGCGCATATCCCTGATGGCTACATTTGTATTTCTCTGCAGCATGGACACCCCTAATATCTGGCGTAGGCATGACATTTGGAAGGCTTCAAGCCTTCTCCTATCGCAATCTAGCAGCCTCCAAGTTTCACTCGCATACAACAAAATAGATAAAATGACGCTGTTGTACACGCGCATGTTCACGGCCAAGTTGACCGGACGGGTCCAGAGGCGATGTCGGAGTCTGGCGAATGCCGATGTTGCTTTAGCAATGCGGCTAGAAATGTCTTCCGCAGGTGAGATGGAATTAGAGCAGACTTTAGAACCTAAATACGTAAAGCAGGCTACCTCCTCAATGTGACTGCCATCCAATTGAATATTTTGTGAGCCAAACACCTTGGTTTTGGCTGGATTGATCCGTAGACCCAGCTTAATCGCTGTCTCTGAGAGATCGTTCAGAAACGGTTGAGCGTCTGTTTCTGTCTCCGCAAACCATGTAGATATCTGCATAGGCTAGATATGAGATGTCCAAGTTCTGTCCAACGATAACGCCAAGTCTTTGAAGCTTCAGCATCACTCAATCGATGATGATATTAAATAACATAGGCGATAACACGCAGACGAATACCGCTATCAGAGGCTTGGTTTCTGCTCGGCCGTTGTATTCTCCCGTAACTGTCGTATCCTTCTTTGAATGATGGAGAAGAAGTTTGCCGCAAACTGATAGCAGGGTTATGCCTCTGTAGTTTTTGGAATCCTGCAATCCCTTACCTTTGTAGAGAGGGCAGATACTGCCTGTCTTCCAGTCATCAGGAACTTCGCCTGTAGTCCATACCCTACAAAGAATCTTATGGAGCGCACAGGCTACAGCATCTGCTCCTTGTTTGAGACAGTCAACCGGGATCTGATCAATTTACAGCTGCCGTTCCCGATTTCATACGAGCAATCGCTATTCGCACTTCATCAAGAGAAGGCTCACCCGTTTGTATGGACTCATTTGGCAATGTAGAATCGGTCAAGATGTTCTGGATCGGGACAATTGAACAAGTTGCTGAAATATTCGGACCAGCACAAGAGTCGACCTTCAGCAAACTCAATGATGTTACCATGAGCGTCCTTCAGTGAACATATGGAACAGGACGAGCAGAGGGTCCTGACATGGCGGCAGTTGTACGAAAAAGGGTATTTTGGTCGCCAATTATTGCGGCGTGTTCCACTTTTTCGCACTGAAATCCACCAAGCGTTCTCATCCGCACAGAGACTTTCCTTGATTTCTCGGTTCCGTCGGTTTCTTAATCGGTTGTCAATGCCTCTCTGCCTACGTCGTTTCACAAGCCCAAGTGTAGCAAGCGAAATCCACGGCCTGTGACTGCGCGTCCTACGGGGACAAGCTTCGCTTAGGGACTGGGCAACACAATCTTTGAAAAAGTCCCAGCAGCTGTCCACCGAATCAGGTAGCTCTTCTAAAACAGCTAATCTGTTGGACAAGGCAGCCTGAAAGTTAGATCAAATGGCATCGTCACTGCGCTTGAATGTTTCATATATCTTGGATGCCGAGGGACGTCGCGGGGCTTTTAGATGTAGACGTATTTTTGCTCCTGCTAGACTGCGATCGGACCCAATAGAAGCCGATGTGTTGACCTTGACATCTTCAAGCGACGACTTGAATCGGCGGGGGACCAGCACATAATCCTAGATTTTGCGACAACGGCCGGTGTTGGAGGTTCATGTCATTCTGTGGGATTCTCGATGTTGACAAAGGGAGTTATCAATTACCATGTTGTTAAACGGTGCGAAACTCAGAAGTCGAATCCCATTGTCATTCACTATCCCAGGTCCGAAGGGACCCAAAGTCCTTTTTCAACCATTCTTTGACGCACCACAGTCAGCATTAAAGTCACAGCAGATCAATACCAGAGAATCGTTAGGAATACTGTCGATTAGGTTTTGCTGCATGTCGTAGAATGCGTCTTTAGATTCATCAGGGGAAGAGTTGGTGGGGGCGTAAACCCTACAAGGAAAGTGGGAACTTGGCCACACAGTTCAAATAAGGCCAAAAGGTCGGAAATCGAAGCAAAGCCGATGCCCCATTTTCTATGATCTCCGACAGAGTGAAACAGTCGAAAGAATGGTGTGTGTTACAAGTTGGTCATTATTTGGGATTCGAGTTTCCGTTAGCACTGCCAGCTGATTTCCATATCTCGTCAGTTCACCAGAAAGTAATTCTAGCTTTCCGCACTGTGATAACGATCGCACATTCCAAACAGCCATCTGCCTGACTAATGATGTCGATATAACGTTTTGGCGTGCTGGAGCAGGATTTTGTCCAAGCTTACGACCACCCACATCCACTATCGGCTCCGGTCGAGGGGGATCATGAGGGGACATCCATTGCATGCATTGGGCATTGTATCAGAGTCGTCGTTCATAGTTCTGGGATGGATTCTGCAGCCATGTCAACGCGATTTGCTGCGCCCTGGCCAGGGACGCACCTATCCTGGTCACCGCCTCCGGTAAAGTGAGAGGGTTCACTTACTTTCATTGGTTTTCATCCTCATATGAGGACTCACTGATGGTTGCCACCTCTGGAACGGTTCCGCTGAGCTGGATAGGAGAGCTCGGAAATTTCTTTCTTTAATTTTAATTTCTTTAATTTATACTGTATACTTATACAAAATATATGTAAATGTAAATATGTAGTGTAAAATGGTGTAAAATGTATTAAAGATATTGAAAGATGCTGTAATGATTTTACAAAAAACTTGTGAAAACTATAAAAACGCTATTAAAGATCCTAAATTTTACAACTCGTAACCTGTAAACATTGGGTTGTAAACTGTAAAAAAGTACAAATTTAAAAAAATTACAGTTTTAGCAGCTGCAAGATTAACTTATTAACAAAACAAGCTAACGAAACAATTATTAACAAATAACAAGGACAACAGGTTGTTTACACTTTGTAACACTAGAATTGTTACATGTTTCTAGCACTTTTTAACACTACCTTTTTGAATTTTTAATACTTTAAACACATTATTTACTTTTTACATGTAAATTAATATTAATTAAATAATTAATTATTACTTATACTCAGGGTAAAAGTTGAAGTCTAGATTTCGGGCATTCTGTTTGAAAACCATGAGCAAATTCAAGCTTTATCTGTTCACCCTACAACATTATGTCTTAATTCTCATAGACAATTATGGCTCTGTGCAAAGGACAAAAATTCCTGGGAAACTGACCCGGATCATTTTTTCCCCTTCTCCCCCAGTAGAGTTTGTGGCAGCCCTTTCAGCAATCACAGGATCCATGAAATCTCGAACATAAAGATCTTTAACAATTCCAGAGAATGGAAAAGTAGATGTAGTAACCAGTTTGATGTAGTCAGCCTCGTCGCATGCTTGTGGACACTTTGGTACACACAAGTTGTGCTCCAGTATACCTTTCATTGTCTGAAACTTTAACCGACAATAGTCACAAACTTTTACGGACCATACTTTTAATGGTTTAATGTTAGTGTTTATTAATGTTGTTTTGAAGTTTTTAAACTTTACATTTAAATTTAATAATGCGCAATAACGAGCAACAGTTGATGGCTACGCGCATGCCGTTCAGTGCGTTGGCGAACTAAAACAATTGCGTAATTATAGCATCGTAGTTATTCTTAAATTAAATGGAAGCCAGAAAACAGCGAATCACTTTCCAAACCAAGTTATTCTAGATACCTTTAGAAAGCACTGGAGATCTGTTATAATGGAGCAGGGTGGATAGAATACTCCCCACGTGTTTTTCTGAAGGCTGGCTGCCAGCTGAGTTGGATCAATGCAGCCGCACCTTTGTGCCAAAATGTTCTGAGTGCAGGCTTTGCTGCAGGCTCGACTCGAATACTTGTAGAACTTTCCCAGTATCGTTTCTCCAAGAGCATCGTACACGGTATCATTCTTATGAATCTTCTTCTCTTTGTCTGATCCCACACAGTCCGTTCCGTCCCAAGGCAATGGCATTCTCTGTACAAAAAATTGAAATTTTTCTAGATTTAAATGAATTTAAATTAAACTTTCAATTGAAATTAAAAACATTGAAATTTCAAAAAAACAACAGTTTAGCTGAATTTAAATTTGGAACAAGGCCACTGAAAAAAGAATTCACTGACAGCACATAAGGTTACGTTTGTTCCCTTAACGCAAGATGCGCATATTTCTTCACGGACAATCTAAATTACACACAAATTAAGTACATCACTAAGAACAAACAACCCATACATTATTGCTACCTTGCTATACTGGTACACAATTGGCAGTTCAGTCATAGTTCCTGGTGACACGGTGATGCCAGTGTCTTCAGGAAAAGGCATCGCTTCCCTGGGATGGACTTCCACGCGGAGTCCAACCGTGGGATGAAAGGGTCTCATGTACTCCTCCACCTGGGCGGCCAGGAGCAGTCTCAGGCCTCCTTCCGGACCAGTTGAGGACGGCTGCTCACCTGGAAGAATGGTGAAACAGTTCCCGTATCTGGTGTGGTGCCACTGTCGAATCTCACTAAAGTTGCATTTAATCATGGACCGAAAACAGTCGATGATGGTCTCGTTCAGTCGATGACCACCGATTACGGCCAAGTCCTCGTTTAGATACATCTCTTCTGATACTGCCCGAGGCAGTACATCGATAGTGCTGACTTCGGGACCCTGGTCTTCTAGAATGATTTGTTTCAGAGCTTCCTTCAATTTCTGTACCTTCGCGTCGTTGACAACAATCGGTCTTTCTGGCGAATTTTGCCTAATGGGATTGAGATTGCAGACGGTTACTGCTGGAAAATCGATGTTGGTTTCATGCTTCTGATTAACAATAGATTTGGTTGGACTTCTCGCATACTGTTGGCAAATTTTGGAAACCTGAAAGAAAGTGAAAGAAATTACAGCAGAAAATTGTAACATGACTCAGTGTAACCGAACCATGTTACAACCACGTGCGTACAATTGAATTGCACGTTGCACCGTGCAGTACAATTGTACTGCACGGTAAGCCTTCGCTGCTCTCCTGTCGGAGTGTGCACCGAAGCTGCTGACAACCAGCAGGACTGACTGCACTGATCAAGAATTTATCTGCCTTGTATACTTTCCGCCAACATAAATATGCAAATTAGGTTAAACAGCATTTAAACTACTGAAAATTGGAATAAATGTCAGTCTATCAAGACATGACATTCCGCAAGACGAAAGTCTTTTGGTTTTTTGAGCCCTATTACAAGCCAGTTGTAGCACTGCTTGCTGTGCTCACAGAAATTTGTGAGCTCACTTGCAGGCGAAGCCACCGTGAAGGGCACTCGTGCGCTTCGCGCACTCGTGCCCTTCACTCGGAGCTTTGCCTGCTAGTGTGCATACAAATCTCTGAGAGCACTACTTGCAGTGCTAACACTTATACGACTAATGGAATTATGTACTGAGTACTTTACTTTAAGTACTTACTGCATACGGCAAAGTATAGTTAAACCAGCATTCTGGTTTGTCTAATCAAGCTCAACTCTACAACATTAATCATTACATATATAGTGTTCAAGCTAGAGACTGTATTATATACTTGATAGACGGCAACACCCCAGGCAATTCCTGTTGCAAGAATCCAGATCACTTTCCAGATATTTCTAGCTCTAATCCAATAAATGAAACCATGAGCTGATGTTTCCTTGGTGAAATCCAATAGTGAAAGTCGCAGGCGGTCTTGCATAGAAATGCCATCATCGGTCAAGGTCAGCATCTGATTCGTACGTATACTGAAGGTTTTATAAACCCTATAAAATAAATTTAGATGTGAGATTAGAGCGGTACTGCGTGGATTTTGAATAAAACATCAAACATAGCTTAAGCAAAAAAGGTCATATGGAAATGATGATTCTGATGGCAAATAAGGTCTACGATACAAACTATTTTGAATATATACTGTTTATGCGTAGAAGACTCGTTACAATCTTGTATGCACAGGCCAAAGTATGTCCTCCTGATTTTAGTTTTATCCCAACTGCTATATTCATGGAAGCTCGTTTTGCGAAAGAAATTTTTGGAACAAATTTTATTGCCAGTTATTATAGTTAATAAAACTATATTGCCAGCTAGATAACTTTCTTGAGATGTTCTTGAGATGACCGAATGATAACTCGCAGGCAGGATTCCGTCAACAAGGAGGAATGAAAGCATGTGACAGATCAGGTGTTAATATCGTGAAACGTCTTTCACGTGTGTACCCTTGGCACTCCCACTGAATGAGCCAACTCCAAAACTGATTGAGCCAAGATTGTTAGGCCGTAATATGATTGAGCCACACAAAATTAGGATTGAGCCGCCTTTCTTTAACTAGTAAAATACATTTTATTATGGGTGTGCTAAATGTCACTTATCACTCCCATGATTGATCCATGAGCGGAAACTTTGTGAGAAAGTAAAATATAAAGGCTACTAAATGAGCCACTAATTTATTTGACGTTGTTTACTCTCCTACGCAAATAATTTAATTAAGAAATTTCAAAATTATAGTTCATGTGTTACCAATCAATCTAAGTTCAGGCTAGCTAAGTCAAGGCTTACTACATGTCGGTCTTATTCTGACTTAGCAAGCTATCAACCAGAAAAGATGTCTGTCTCTGTCTGATGAGAACTGCTGTGAATATTCCTAGGACATACCTCCATAGGTGTGTCCATGTGCCGGGGGTTCGGCTGCAGAAGGGGGAGGGTACCCAAAAATGGCCAAAAAACCCTAAATTTGCGCAGCGAATAAATGTTTTTAGAAAGTTTTTTGAATAAATGAGCAAAAATGAAGAAATATTGTTAATTTTTAGTAGGAAATAACGCTTCTTCAGCAAATTTGCGAATTTTTTCTAAATTTTTGACCAAACAATTTTTTACCCCTCCCCCAAATTCGATTTTTCCGGACCCCACCCCACCCCACCTCAAAACGGGTGACCCCACCCACCCTAATTTCGGCTACCCCCTCCCCCAACGTATTCTCAAGGTACACCTATGGGGGAGGGGAGTCGCGCAAATCTGGGGAGGGTCGCCGCCAAAATTTGTCATTTTGGTGGGGGTTCCCCCTAACACACCTATGGTTGCCTCACTTTTGGAGAGTAGCAATTCTATCACAAATGCCTTTTTATTCAACGAACTTTTGATTAAAAATACGTCGGCCGACTGAGAGTATTGGGGGGCCGGGCAGGCAACTAACTACCCTCCCTCCAGCCATTGATGTGTTAAGGGGATAGGGTTTTAGGGCCCCCACCAAAATGACAAATTTTGGCCCCGCCAGATTTCGTACTCCCCCCCCAATGCTCTGCCAAAAGTTTGAAAATTTAAATTTTATTGGTTTTGGGGGGGGGGGGTTGCTAAGATTCATCGTTTTGGTGGGCGCCCCCCCCACCAACACACCTATGCCCTGATTTCGGAATTCACAGCATTTCCAAGAAAAGCCGCTGTTGGTGTGTATATATATGATACATATTGATATTTCCCTATTGAGGTATTATTCGAGGTAGCTGTGGTTTATACTCTGGAAAAGGATTGGATTTTCTTAATTTCAATCCTTTTCCAGACCAGAACTCAGTACCTCAATTCAACAGGATTATATTAAATATGTATTTAATCATAAAGAAACCATATGATAGAATCGGAATCATCGTCGACCACAATGCTTTGGTTGGGTAAGTATATGTTTTTGTTTTGCAGTATTGTTGTAGTTTTATTTTTTGGCCCTGCCGACTTGCATGCAAAATTTCATCACAAGTTATATAATCCCTTTTACCCAAACGGAGAGAGGTTTTCCTGACATCTGTATATGTACGTATATACCACTATGGTTCCAACCGGATTTCTGCATGTATTATGTAGGGGCGCGATAACGCCTCTGTATAATTATGGGTGTAAAGGCGCTGGTTGGCCCCCTTGAGACCGTCCTGGGCTGGTGTTGCTAATTAGAGGCCCGGGAGGGTTAAAAAGGTTACCGTCGTAAAGTACTCGAGTAGTACTACAAGTATCACCATACTTTTGATTCGACTTCGGAACTATTCAATTTTTTGGACTAGGCGATAGTTACCGTGCGTTTGTTTTTTCTCGGTTAATAACGCTTATTGGAAGTGCATTTTCTAGCACTAGCGAAGTGTTGAAACGATGTGGGCATTTTGGCTCAACGCAACTATGATATGTTGGTTGGTAGCCAGTATCCCCCATTGAATATTTCGGACTATTGCGCACAATGTAACGAAGGGAATTTTAATTTTGATCTGTAGCTTTCAGGAGATGGACCCAAGCTCAGGGTTGGGAGTCTCGGTCTCTCTCACCTAAAAGTCTCGGTCTCTGCCCGAGACCAACATTTTTTTGAAAACATCAAATTTCAGCGAAAATTTTAAATAAATGTAACGAAAATTAACTGACGAAGTGCGGAAACCGAATCATTCATTATTCATCAATCATTTTTTTATCTCCTTGGTCCCCCCTACCAATTTAAATTTCAAAATTTTTGCAATCAGCAGGTCTAAAAACCTACTCCTACCAACGTTCTACTCCCGTCAAATCTTATTTCTTCGGACACTTGGGGGAATATATATACATATATATATATATATATATATATATATATATATATATATATATATATATATATATATATATATAGATATATATAATGCGAAAACCTTTTCCCCACATATACCATGAGTTGCAAGTTACGCAGCTATGAATTACGCTTGGAACGTGCTAGTTGCAAGTCTTCTTGTCTTAACTGTATTTACAGACAGTTACATGAGAACATACGAAAATAAGCTATTTTCGTAAAGGATTAAAGCCGTATGGGTCGAAAATGCCCGTAATCTTGTATCTTGTACCGTATTCATTCTAACTTGCAGTTTCAATTTTAAGCAAAATAGAATAACTTTGATAAAGTTTAGACTGAGCCTGTACCTCAAGAATCGGAATTTCGCTTATTTCGGCGAGAGTCCGTCCAAAGTTAAACTTTCAAACTGTGGTCAATACAGTCTTGCAAATTGCAAACCTAGGACAAACTGCCTGATGGGGGTTGTGGTACCAGGAAACGTGCCAAGCGGTTTTGTCCCAGTTGGGGCTCGTGGCTATTACCTTGCAATAAACTTCGGCTGCTGCTTGTTAGCCGTCTAGTTGGGTTTTTTGTGACTTATCGGCAGTATGCTCTTCGTTTTCAGCGACCCAGATTTACTATATATGGGTACCACACCGAGGCCGAAAAACGCCATTTTTAGTGACTTTTAGGGCATTTCTAGTAAAAGTGGGACTTAGAAACTTTCAGCCAAACCAGGCCAAAAAATGCAAAGTTTGGGCCCATCTCCTGAAAGCTACAGAGCGAAATTAAAAAATCCCCCTCGTTACTTTGTGCGCATAGTCCGAAATATTAAAATAAAATAAATCAAACCGATCTGGCTGCTAGCCTGTGAAAAAAGTTTGTTTCAACCAAAGTGCCAAAATAGCGAAAGTCCGAGTTTGGGGCCTTAGAGCAAAATGATCTTCGTTTGGTAGCATGGGGGGATACTGGCTACCAACCAACATATCATAGTTGCGTTGAGCCAAAATGCCAACATCGTTTCAAAACTTCGCCAGTGCTAGAAAATGCACTTCCAATAAGCGTTATTGACCGAGAAAAAACAAACGCACGGTAACTCAGAGTTGTATGCGGGCCGCGGGGCGGGCCGAATTTTACTACCCGCGCGGGCCGATGCGGGCCGATTTTGACTACTTTCCTGGGCTAATTTTACTTTCTAGAAATTTCATACATACCAAATCATATACAAAAGGAGGCAATATTTCAGAATTTTAAACATTACTTGACTTCGTTATGCCATTCGATACCTTCAGCATGCACTACGCACTCAGTTAGCATTATCAGCGTATCGAGTAATAACCTGCAGCTGTTGAGTAAAACATATAAACCCATGAAAACTACAGGTCTTATTTGTATTGAAAATGTACAAGTATAACTTGTAATCTATTATACCAAAGTATCTCTTGAGAAAAATATCAACGATGTCCTGTAGAAATTATATACATATTCTATATATATAGTCGAAACTTATTTCTCATCTACAAACTTGAATCCTGTGGTTTCTACATGAACTTTTTTAAGTGTTTAGCACTGAAAGTGGGGGTCAGCAATTGGCGCAGAAACCGAATTTTTAGTTTAATTTCGGAACTTCGTGTTGGAAACTTAAGCACCTAAATATAAATCCATGATAACTTCTCACTGAAAACTTTAATTCATTTAAGGTGCTGAAAAAGTTTCAGAGCTCTGACTCTTATACAGCGCAAAATTTTTCTGCCACAAATTTTTTAACCTGACTTTTTCATTTTCCTATGTTTAACACATGTCGAGGTCACCTTTTAGGGCCTGTACAGAACGGTAGCAGCAATATTTCGCAAAACGCTCTTATTTCGCGGACCCATGGGGACTACAAAATGTGAAAATGAGCAAAATCGGAGATGGTCGAAAAATCGGCAAAAAAGTGACCCCCCTCTTAAACTGCCAAACATCAACAATTTTAAAATGATTCTAAAATCTCTCGTATATATACGTACGTGTTAAACTAGTTAAATTTTCAAACGTCAGTATATACATGTATATATGACCTCAATTTTATGGAAAAACAAATATATAATTCTGATGCCGTTCTATATACTAAAAGCAACCCATCAATCAACTGGAACGGTTAGAAGAGCACTTGGCAACCTTTAGAAAAATTCGCGATGGGTTTTTCCAGCATATAGGTTTTTCCTGCGGTGGGTTTTTACCTTCAATTTGTTTGT
This sequence comes from Trissonchulus latispiculum, assembly GCA_030248195.1. Taxonomy (NCBI): domain Eukaryota; kingdom Metazoa; phylum Nematoda; class Enoplea; order Enoplida; family Ironidae; genus Trissonchulus; species Trissonchulus latispiculum. The sequence goes on along the minus strand of JASAND010019643.1, from coordinate 5,491 downwards.
AACAATTTTTCTCACTAACGACACACCCTAGAGAGCTATAAATATACGTATATGCTCTGTAGAACACTAAATGTTCCCAGATGGTCGAATCAGACGAATAACCAGTTGTATGCCCAGAGTTGGCTCCGGGTCCAAATTTTCGGACCCGGACCTGCACAGACCCAGATCCGGGTTTCCGGATGTAAAAAACGTGCGCGTTTGCAATGAATAAATGAAACAATTTTTTAAATTTCACTGTTAAACTACTACTTAAGTATCTGCACTATACTTAAAGAGCAAGTCCCAGATTTTTAGTTTTACAATGTTATATAATAATTCTTGAATAATTAGTCTGCAGAATTGGGGTATCGGACAAATACCGTTTTCAGCAATTGGTGGCGGCTTGGGAATTCCGATTTCACGCTCTCTTTCACTTGTAAACTTAACTAATATTGATGAAAACCGAAGTGAATAATCGTTCGCTATATGGAATTGCATTCATCGTCATAACTTTTTATAAAGGAACAAAGTTTATTGTCCAAATATGGAGAAGTCCAGTTTTGCAAAAACATTTGTTCAAAATTATAAATAATATTATACAGTATGCCAAACCTTTTTGCCATGATGCCATAATAGCGGAATTTTCAGTTTTTAAAGAAATTTTTACCCATCCTCAAAGTCAAAGCTTTCTCTTTCCCGTCGCCGTCACATGCGCATACATATATACATACCAAAGCAAAAATACTTACCCAACGAAAGCATGTGGTTGATGGTGATTCCAATTCCACCATGTGGTTCTTCATGAAAATACATAATTAAAATAATCCTGTTGAATTGAGGTACTGAGTTCTGGTCTGGAAAAGGATTGAAATTAAGAAAATCCAATCCTTTTCCAGAGTATAAACCACAGCTACCTCGAATAATATATACCTCAATAGGGAAATATCAATATATATCATATATATACACAACAACAGCGGCTTTTCTTGGAAATGCTGTGAATTCCGAAATCAGGGCATAGGTGTGTTGGTGGGGGGGGCGCCCACCAAAACGATGAATCTTAGCAACCCCCCAAAACCAATAAAATTTAAATTTTCAAATTTTTGGCAGAGCATTGGGGGGGGAGTACGAAATCTGGCGGGGCCAAAATTTGTCATTTTGGTGGGGGCCCTAAAACCCTATCCCCCTAACACATCAATGGCTGGAGGGAGGGTAGTTAGTTGCCTGCCCGGCCCCCCAATACTCTCAGTCGGCCGACGTATTTTTAATCAAAAGTTCGTTGAATAAAAAGGCATTTGTGATAGAATTGCTACTCTCCAAAAGTGAGGCAACCATATATAGGTGTGTTAGGGAGAACCCCCCCACCAAAATGACAAATTTTGGCGGCGACCCTCCCCAGATTTGCGCGACTCCCCTCCGCCATAGGTGTACCTTGAGAATACGTTGGGGGAGGGGGTAGCCGAAATTAGGGTGGGTGGGGTCACCCGTTTTGAGGTGGGGTGGGGTGGGGTCCGGAAAAATCGAATTTGGGGGAGGGGTAAAAAATTGTTTGGTCAAAAATTTAGAAAAAATTCGCAAATTTGCTGAAGAAGCGTTATTTCCTACTAAAAATTAACAATATTTCTTCATTTTTGCTCATTTATTCAAAAAACTTTCTAAAAACATTTATTCGCTGCGCAAATTTTGGGTTTTTTGGCCATTTTTGGGTACCCTCCCCCTTCTGCAGCCGAACCCCCGGCACATGGACACACCTATGGAGGTATCTCCTAGGAATATTCACAGCATTTCTCATCAGACAGAGACAGACATCTTTTCTGGTTGATAGCTTGCTAAGTCAGAATAAGACCGACATGTAGTAAGCCTTGACTTAGCTAGCCTGAACTTAGATTGATTGGTAACACATGAACTATAATTTTGAAATTTCTTAATTAAATTATTTGCGTAGGAGAGTAAACAACGTCAAATAAATTAGTGGCTCATTTAGTAGCCTTTATATTTTACTTTCTCACAAAGTTTCCGCTCATGGATCAATCATGGGAGTGATAAGTGACATTTAGCACACCCATAATAAAATGTATTTTACTAGTTAAAGAAAGGCGGCTCAATCCTAATTTTGTGTGGCTCAATCATATTACGGCCTAACAATCTTGGCTCAATCAGTTTTGGAGTTGGCTCATTCAGTGGGAGTGCCAAGGGTACACACGTACGTCTTTCGTAGTATCGAGCGTGTTCTAGTCTTTTCGTCTTCGCGACGTTCTATTTATTGAACCCCAAGGGAAATCAAAGGATTAAGGAAGGCATTGGTGTCAGAAACTGCGAATCGGAAATTTTTCACCGATTTATATTTTCGTTAGATCAGCGTCAGCTATTTTTATAAGTTTGGAATCTAGTCGTCTCTACTGCGTTAACAGAAAACTGAATTGAAAAACGGACTTCAGATTCGTAGTCGCAAATTGCAACCTCAAAAACCCTCATACGCTATGCAAATCTGACAAAATCGGTTTGGAACCCTCACCACCCCCCCCCCCCCCCCCCCCCCCCCCGCTTTAAAGCGAAAAAGTCCAATCGAATAACTCGAGTCGACATTAGTAGTCGTCAAAAGTATACCCATGCCAAATTTCAGATCTCTTGTTCAAGTTTTTAAAATTTTGAAATGTGAGGGGTAAAGCACTAAAGCAGGCAAGACAAGACATCTGGACTGGATCAGAGTCTGGACAGCTTGGAGTGCTAACTTTACGTTTGCCTGACTTGTTCTGAGTTCAATTTCATTCAAATATCTTTTAGCTAATTATATACGTAATAGTTTAGTTATTAATTTTTTGTTATGTAACTTTTCAGTTTCTAAGTAAGCAAAAACTGAAGCTAAAAATTTTACTTAACATTGAGCAAGCAAACGGTTGCTAAAGAGGGAACTCAATAAAGGCTAAAACTGTTTGCTAATAATGTAAATTGAAACAATTCACGCTGAAGTGGACATTCCCAGGAAAGAAAACTAAATATTTCTAGATTTCGCGGCTAAAAGCAAGGTAAATAAACATAACATGCTGCTACTACAAGAACATGGCCGAGTGCTTGTTCGTTATTAAAATTTATAATCAGTTTATAGTGTCAGTTATAAATTCATTTCGTAAAGTGGTGCCAACTCGGAGAAAATAGAAAGAAAGCTGTATACTAAAGTCTGACCAAAAAATCTTGGAACCGAACTGTGAGCGCCTGTCCTGAGTTAACCTTTGAAGTTAGTCTATATAAAGTATATATTTTTAGGAACCTAAGGAGGAGGAGGAGGAGAATCCAGGTAAAACTATCACATCCGGTCTATATCCGGTAACCGGATACCAAATCGATAAAAACACTTCAGATTCGGAAAGAGAAGGCTAGTTAATTCATACTCTAGTATATTGGTCCTTGGCCCAAGACATTTCCGAAAATCTGGTCACATCCGGTCCAGTCCGTAACCGGATGTTTAGGTTAAAAATACTGTACAGCAAGATGGGTAGGTTGTACAGTTTCGCTGATTGAATTTTTGGATTCAGCGGGTCGAAATTAGTCTGTGTTCGAAATTTTGTCTGATTTGGACCAAAATTGCGTGATATGCGGTCATATCGGGTTCGAAAAAACCCGGAAAAATCGGTTTTTCCGGTCTGGTGCTCGGAATCGCGGAAAAAGGTTCTTCTTTGGCACAATGAATATTGACGTTTGACGGCTCAAATCAAGATGAAATTACATGCAAAATTTGAGAAAGTTTGATTGAAGCCTGTTTGAGAAAATTGATTTGGAAGATTTAGCAATATTCGTCTCTGTTTTGCGCATATATTATGCTTCTAATAATTGCATAGTGTATTTCATAACATAATAATTAAATCCAACACAAACGCAACATGAGACCCTGTAGAATGCATTTTCGAACGATTACTTTTTACTTTTCTATACGCGATGGGAATGGTAAATTTGCCATACATTCAACCGCCAGTTACTTTGGTGCACCATTACATTTTATGTAATGAAGTGGCTAAGATGTGGTTAAGATCAGGCTCCAATTTCTTTCCAATAGAATTCCGTTCCGCGTTGGTCTAACAAGACACCAACTCTGGGTGACAACCACTTCGAGAACACGGAAGGTCGGCACGTTTATCCTCAAGATAAACTTAGGCACTGGATCCTCAGAAGGTGGTGTGTCTGTCGTATGAAGATTGAAAAACCATGCACTTGCGCAAATGCATGATTATCATATGCACTTGCTTAAGGTGGTGATTCCTTTTGGGCACATATTGTTGATTGACGGCGTAAACCAGGATGAAATTCAACGAAACTTTCCAAAATAAGTTGTTTTAGCGTTCTAACACCCTCTGCGCAATCGCGCTTCAAAAATTCAACATTTGCGTTCAGGGCGGTTTTTGCCAATTTCTGAAAGTTTGGCAGCAGCTGCATGGCTATGACTATATCCATTCGAAAGAACTCGTTAAACTCTACAAGTTTGCTTTTGGAAGCAACTTTCGAGCTTTTCCCTATCGTGAGATATAGCCAATTTTCTTATTTTGGCGTCAAAAACTTGTCCTTTCTGCAGAAATCAAATAATCCACTACTTCTTGAGCTATGAAAGCCGTAAAATTTAACTAAGGGTGTCGATTTAAAGGTCTCACAGAGGCCAATTATCGGAGGCATGACCATTGTACAATTGCTATCCCTTAGGCTGCTATCACAAAAAATGTAGTTTTTGCAAAAACACGACCAAATTTTTTCCAGCGATTGTGCAGAATTTAGTATGCAAGCTAGAGAGTTGCCACTTAGCAGATGTGTTCTACACAAAATACCCCGGGACCCTGTTTTAGTTGCCCCGATAGCTGCTCCTAGCTAACTGAAGTAGTGGCTTGCCAAAGTAGTGAAAAGTAGGCAAAATCCAGGTTGCGCAGACATTTTAGTTTATTTCTCCATAACGAAGAGCGATATCACAATAACTAAAAAAGGGTCCCCAGCTATTTGATAGAGGTATCGAATGCTCTAACCGATGTCCTGCGAAAAAATTTACTTCAGCCTGCAAAAAATCTGAAAAATTATACTTCTTCTAAAATACAGGAAAAACATTTTGGAAAGCCAAACTTAGATTCATTGTAGTCATTAAAAAGAGAAAATGTTAAGCTACATTTTGATATAAAGATGACTTCTTAACTCCAAATAATGAATGAATAATAGTGGTTCAAAGTTGATGTATCCAAAAGGAATCACCACCTTAAGTGCATGGGTCGTTTATGCACTTGCGCAAATTCATAAACGTCCCATGCACTTAGTCAAATTCATACGACGTTTTATGAATTTAAGCAAATTCATATGCACTTGCTAAAATTCATACGACGTTTCATGAATTCGCGCAAATTCATATGCACTTCCTAAAATGCATAAAACGCCCTTTGAAATTACTCAAATTCATTGGCACTTATACAATAAACGGATACTTTTCTATATTTGTTCAGTTTATAAATTGGTGTAATATGTGTTAAGCTGTATTTAAAGGTTT
>JASAND010019641.1:0-17175 GCA_030248195.1 Trissonchulus latispiculum | reverse complement strand
TCAGATTAGGTTTGGATTATGCACAAACGCATCAGTTGAGCACGTCTGGTCTTTGCAGGAAATCTGAAGACCAACTCTGTTGGACACTTTCAGAGTTTCGGATTGGGGCGTGATTCTGTACGCAAACAACGGCTTCGGCAATAGTTCTGAGGCATTAGTAATAAGATTTTCCCTTCATTGCTTTCTTAAATGTTTGTACAAAGAACGCTCTGCTTCACGTTCAGAAGCAGGATGATACGTTGGCGATTTCGATTGTGGATTTCGGCTTTTTTCGGCGTTCTGGAACTCAAACTATATAAATTTTGAGGCGTTGTCGTTGAACTCGAGGTAAACCGAATCTAGCAAAGATATTACACAAAACTATTAGTTGCGGCAGTTGTCGTATTGCTGACTTTCACCACTTCAGGCCAATCTGAATAAGCATCACTACTATTAACTGCAAGACTGAGATCTAGTTGGACTCTTTTAAACTCTGTATAGTTGCCTGGCCATGAGACCTTTTCACTGATGAGTCATATTTTAAACAAGGGCACGCTGCTTGCACTGAAGAACAGGTTTTTCTACGTCTTTCATAATTCCTGGCCTGGACAAAACCGTGGTACCCAACATACCCATCTTGAGTGATTCCTGGATGGCCATCATGCAACTCATCTAACACTATGCTTTCGCCAACTGGTTGGGACATTAAAATCAATCTCGCCAAAAAAATAAGGAATTGGTTCGCGGCTCTTCGTTCTTATACGGTTGGCCTCGACCGGTAACAACGAGACAAAGGTGACTCATCTGCTAGCCATTCCTACAGTGGAATAGGATCAAAGTCCAAAGCTTCGGGCAAAGTGCTTTGATAGTCTCCAATCTCAGAATCAGCCACTCTGCGCCGTCGGCTCCTTCGCCGCGTACGTGCATTGTCCACACGTCGAGTAGCAGAGTAAAATTTTGAACGCAACGTTGACAGCAATCTGCCCATGTTGAGATTACCCATCATTTTTGTGCCACGCCATTTGCAAGCTTGATCGGTCAAAATGACACCAAGAGGTGACGTATAGACTCACGAGGAAAGTCCACACCTGGAACCAATTGAATAACAGCCCATGCAGGAAACCAGAATAGTTATGGTCCATGATGTTCGAAACGAAGTTCCGAGAACCCAAAGCTGGAGAATAGCCCTGATGGATCTTGAGTCCAAGCTACTCAAAAGTCTTCCTTTGGAAGTCTAATTCTCCATCGGTTCATTCAATGATATTTGCGTTTGCAGTTCGCTCCAGCTTTGATCCAGCTTTCCAGCTTTCCAGCTCCCGATTTGATGAAAGATGTGTGTTGTGTGTTCAAACGTCCATGATTACGTATACTTCCAGTCAAAAATATGTAGGGAGGCAATGTCACGCAATTCCGTGTAGGTGCCATCTGGCTTATACAGCAGAGTCGTTTTTAGTAAAAACGGAATTTCCTTGTAATGACTACAATCAGCAGGACAGCCCATGTGTCTGAACGTTGTTGGTTAGGTCATAGTCATAGTTCAGTTAAATCAGACCGTCCGTCTGTCAGCTCAGATTAGATTACAATTATATATAGTTCCAAATAGATAAGATATAATAAGCAGATAACAGGTTGATAAGCATACATAGATAAAATAATATAGGCAAATGATAATAAGGTATATATATATATGAAATAAGCATAAGTGATAAATACGGATAAATATGGTACGTATATGCCACGACAAATAACAATAGTTTGCCAAATAAATACGGTTATAATATAATAAAGTTTGCCAAATATACAAAGTGACGAAGTAGCCAAAATTCAAGACAATTTAGACAAGCACTTTAGGTAGAAGACCCAGGAAAGTAAGAAAGAAGATTAGAGGGCAAACCACGAATCAGTGGTGCCAGTTTGGCAGCCTCCAGTTCGTCTCCAAAATTCTGTCCTGCTCCCTCCACGACACCCTTGAGCACCGGACATCTGATGTAGGTTCGATGATAGGTTCCGCCGTTTACACTGCCCGACCCAGTGCACCCGGGCACCCGACACTTCAACTCTGTTCCCAGAAACGGTTCAAAGGCTGAAGCAGCTCTATCAGAGGCTGCACGAGCCCCTTCAGCTCCATACAAGAGAGTCACGGCCGGCCCCAGAGTGTAATGGGGCGACAGCGGGGGCATGCCCTCCGACGCCACGGGTCCCTGGCCCAGTTGAGTGCCAGAGAAATCCCTCGGCACAGTTTCCGAACGGTTGAAACGGGTGACTCCCCGCAAGTTGAAGTATCCCACGCCGGGAGCTGGTCCTCTCGCCTCCCCCACAGAAGCTGGAAGAAACCCCTGTGATGGCTGTTGCGGGGCCCAAATGGAGAGGCTGGGCTGCCCTCCTTGGGCACTTCCACTCGGACAAGAGGATCCTGCGCTCCCTGTCCATGGCTGTCCCAGAGTGCGCCGAATACCCCAGTCTCGAGCAGCCATAAGGGACGCCTAATCTGCAGTATACCTAAACGCCTGACCACGTCCTGCAACGAAAGCGCTAGCATATGACCCCTGGGCCTCTCCAGCGGCCGGGGGATACCACCAATTGAGCCCGGTTGGTGTCGACCCAAACTGAGAAGGCGGCCATCCACCGGACGTATTGAATCCCCCACCATTGCCAGAATACATCGGTGGTAGTCCTGGAGGAGGAGGAGCCGAATAGAGGGGTGGTCCGGCTCCGGGGTACGGAGGTCCCATCCCCATTAGAGTAGCCGGAGGAGGTTGGATGTAACTGGAAGACCCTCCATACGACTGCATCATCGAAAACAATTTCCTAGCTAAACTAATGCCAACAGAAAACTTATATTTTGGCGAAATTAAAATCTCAAATATCAAGTCCAGATATGGTTTTGAAAACTTTGAGGTTCCTGGTTCAAACTTTTGCCTTGCTGTTTGCCACTTTCTCATAAAAATAAAGCCCGTTTATCTTCGTATATTTTACTGACGATTTTACTGACGATACTATGGTGCGCGTATTCTATTTTCTCAATTTTATAGTTTGTGAAATATTTGTTTAACACTTTGCACCATTCTGCTGGATAGACATATCCAGATAGTACGGTCTTTGAGCAAATACTGCCTCAGCGGGAAAATTTAAATCGTAGTCGTCGGTTTCCTCGACAAACGGCGCAACGTCCCGCGCTTCTTGGTCTCGCCGTACTACATAGGTCATATAAAGATTTGCCACCGGAGCGTACTAAGGTTAAGGTTAAGTTAAGTTAAGGTTAAGATTAAGGCCCACTCTCGCTCCTTCCATAAGGACAACCTAATTTGCCAATACCTCTACAATAAAACAACAAAAAACTAAAAACGAAGCAAGAGTGTCAGTCCCATTTCTAACTCCTTATTACTGATTAATTTTTTCTTTACCAATCGCTATATATAAATATTATAAGTAACGACAATGCTGTGGAAATTATACGGTTATAGAAACTAGTAATTAAGTAGTTCAGCAGAATTCCAAAATGCTACAAATCGACGCAACCGTCGCTCAAGGAAGTCTTTCATGTTATTTGTAGTGTCCCGACCATTGCCATATTGGTAATATTTGATTTCACCGTTTCTAATAAAACATAAAACGGACCCATCAGCAATGGGAAATTTAATCCCTTGACTGTAACTAAGTTGCTGATACCAGTTACAGAACTGTTTTACGTCCGCCAATACTTGCTCACGCAGGTGCTGGGGAAGTTTTGAGAATTGGCTCGCAGAAGTTTGCTCAACCTCAGGTCGGGATAGCTCTCTCACTGAGGTTTCAGGGAGCAAAACTTTATTTCGCTTATGGTAGGACCCTCCCACCTCGGATGGTACTCATTGCTGATCTGTGGCACGATTTATACGGTGACCATCCTTGAATCGGCCGGTAGTAGAACTTTTGGAAGGCTCAGATTTGTGACAAGAACTGGTTTCCCTCGAGCCGGAGTCGCGTGACACGGTACTGAGGAAGTTACAGCTTTGAGAGAGCAAAACAGACGCTTAATAAATAGACTCTTAACAGCACACGCAAATAGTCCACAAGCAAACGTTTTATTGCAAAATTTTCAGGGGGTGGCTAGCTACTGTTAGTAATGTTATATTGCCTACGCTGCGGTAGGAAGAACATCGCTAATTTCTAGGTTAGTGTGTGGAGACGCTGTTACAGTGATTGGTGGCTGTTTTGCAGACTTTCTTGTAGCAGGAAGAATGCTAAATCTTTATGTCTACGTAGCTACAGGTATCCCCTACGATGTAATTCTAGGAACAAGTGCCCTAGAAGCGTTAGGGGGGGTGTGTAAATCTCTACCCAGATAGGACGGAAATAGGTGGTTCAATGAGAGACTGTCGAAATCGCCGGAATAAACGGCAGCACAGTAAGCACCGTTGACAAATTCTCAGGGAGAAATAAAACGTTGGATGTCCTGCCTACGTGTCTGGGCAGCTACATTTGCCAAGTAAAATTACCACAAGAAGTGGAAATCCCGCCTTGGACAGAAGCAGTCCTGAGAGCAGAAGTGGGATGTGCCCCTGATAATAGCATATGCTTAATTGAGCCCAGCGATGATTTACTGGGTCGATACGGTTTGGTCCCTGCTACCGTGGTAGTGACAACGGAATACAATGGTGTACCAGTTCTGGTATCAAATGCATCTCTAGATACAGTCAAATTACATAAGGGTACTAGCATGGGGACATTCTCTATGTTAAAGGAAACAGACGTGCAACAGGTCTGTCTGAGTGAACACGGAGGGGCTAAGGATGTTTTTAACGACGTTCTTATGGGGTTACACTTTACTGAGTCTGCTTTAAGCTCCCAGGAACAACATAAGCTGACACAATTGTTGGATTCTTATTCTGAGATTTTTTCAAAGAGCGAATTTGATCTGGGTCAGTGTTCCCTAGTGGAACATACGGTTAATACGTGCGAATCACCCCGTTAATCCTAACCACATACCTGAAACACAGCGGGAACAAGTGCGAACACAAATAGAGACCCTGGAGACTCAGGGAATTATACGTATGAGTGCGAGCCCTTGGTCTAGTCCTATAATCCTTGCCAATAAGAAGGATGGAGGACTTCGGATTTTCGTTGATTTCAGGAAATTAAATGCAGTAACTGTGGGAGACTATTACCCCATTCCCAGGGTAGACGAAACACTTGAGTACTTGGGCAAAGCAAAATATTTTTCTACGATGGATTTAGCTTCAGGCTACCATCAAATCAGTGTAGCCCCAGAGGATATTCAAAAGACAGCGTTTTGTACATCTTTTGGATTGTATGAGTATACAAAAATGCCGTTCGGACTCAAAAATGCCCCCAGTATATTTCAGCGTACGATGGAATTACTTTTAGTCTGTCTGCAGTACCAAAACTGTCTAGTGTATATCGACGATATTATAGTATACACAGCAGATTCTGATTCCCACCTGGCGGCACTGCAAAGCGTTTTTAATCGTCTGCGATCGTTTAATCTTCTTACTACAGGCGTTTTATCAAGGACTGTGCTACGATTGCAAAGCCGTTGCACCGCTTAACAGCTAAAAATTCTCCATTTCAATGGATGGCTGACTGGGAGGATGCCTTCTCGGTGCTAAAAGACACCTTGGTGTCAGCTCCTATTTTAGGGTTTCCTGACTTCGAAGCACAATTTATACTCTCTACTGATGTTCAGGGTACGGTATAGGCGCCGTGCTAGGCTAACTTAGAGGGGATGGACTTGAAGTTGTAACAGCTTATGCTTCCAGGGCTTTAAGCAAGACGGAAGCAAAATTTTCAACCATTGAGCGGGAAATGTTAGCTGTTGTTTGGGCTTTGAAGCATTTTAAGGCCATACCTTTATGGTCGGCATTTTGTACTTTACACAGACCACTCACCTTTGCGGTGGATAAATTCCCTCAAAGATACATCGTCACGCTTAAGCAGTGGTCTCTGGAAGTTCAGGAGTATGATTTTGAGGTCAGACACAAGGCGGGGACACAAAATAAGCACGCTGATGCTTTAAGTCGGGCTCCTATTCTTCAGAGCTGCCATGGACAGATTACTCAAGAGGGAGACACCCGACTACCGACCATATTTGAAAAAGTTAAAATTTTACAGGGTTCAGATAACTTTTTGGCTAGTATAAGCAGCTATTTGGAATCCGGGGAGTTACCAGAAGAGGCCAAACAAGCCCGCCAAATAGTGGCTCAGGCACCCAACTACTATACGGAACAAGGGGTCTTGTGGCATGTTTGATTACGTAGGGACGAGGAGGCTGAGGTCGTGGCAGCAGGTAGTAGTGCCCCAGCCTCTTCAAAATGAAATTTTGGAAATTTATCAGAATCAAATAGGTCATTTTGGGTTGATAAAAGTTTTGGAAGAATTCACAAGAGATTTTTTGGCCCCGAATGGGCCCCGAATGTATGATGACACCAGGAAGTGGTGTCGTAGCTGTGTGGATTGTGCCACCCAGAAAGGGCCGCGGGTAAGAGTTGAAGTGCCCATGAAACTTATTGAAACAACTCAACCTTTTGAAATTTTGAGTGTAGATTGTGTGGGACCTTTGCCCGAGACACATAGAGGAAATAAGCACATAGTGGTATTCACGTGCTTATTTACCAAATGGCCGGAATCGTTCGCGGTTCCTAACATACAGGCGGAAACTATAGCTGAACTTCTGGTTAACGAAATTATTTGCAGGCATTCAGCGCCGCGAGTACTTGTAAGTGATAGGAGTACAAATTTCTTGTCTGGTCTAATTACAGGAGTTTGCAAATTGCTGAATGTCCGAAAATTAAATACTACAGGTTACCACCCTCAAACAGATGGTGGCTGTGAGAGAATGAACCGAACTCTCATCACAAGTTTGTCAATGTACACTAGTGCCCATCAAAAGGATTGGGACGAATATATATCAACTGTGTTACTAGCGTATCGCACTAGCATACACGACTCAACGGAGGAAACTCCGTTCTTTCTCGTGTACAGTAGAGACCACGTGCTCCCTTATGAAAGTGATTTTCGTCAAAGTTTGAAGGATCAGCCCCGGGATTACCGGCAAGTGCTGTTCGAACGCTTGCAAGAAAGTAGGGAAATCGTAAGAAAAAATCTGAATGCTGCTAGACAAAAACAAAAGCATTACTATGACAGGGATGCTAGAGAATGTATTTTTTGGGTCGGAGGTGCTGTAGTGACAATCTTAGTTTCGTTCGTTCTTTCATTTGTCCTAGATTTGCCGGAGGCTTAAATGGCCGAATTTGAACTTTGGTGTAGTTGGATTGATTCAGGGCTTGCTAACCCAGAGCTAACCTGGTGTGAAGTTAGCACCGGCAGGAAAGATATAAATTATTATCGAGATGCTGAGCCTAAGTGAATTTAGTAATACATTTTGTCAATTGCTCAGTGTTTTCTCCGTTCTTCTGTTTAAATTCGCAAGTCAGTTAGCTAACATTCATGATTCGCTAGGTTCAGGGAATTACTGTGCAGTTGGTTGGATTATTCGATTGGGTAAGGCCGTCCGGTACAAGTTGGGGGAATCTTTAGTGAGTCGTGCTTGACTTGGTGCATGTTATTTGTGTTAAGTACTCTGTGAGTTTGTTTAACTTGAGTTTTGTACTTTTCTATCTTGCTGTCTCATTGAGTGTGCTTGAAATTAATAAACCGTTGTAATCGCTTTCTTTGAGTTCAAGTTGGTCAGGATCGTCCGTTTCCCAATATCGCACACCACGGTATTTCACCTGTAATTTAGGATTCTAATTTGATAGTCAAGTAGTCAACGCAGTTTTACTGAGTCTTGTAGAGTCAAACTTCACACTAGCTAACTGAGCAGGACACGAAACGGACCGCGGGAATTGTTTAACTGCACAACCCTAGCGTTGCCAGGGAAGCGGGCATAGGAAATTAATTGATAAGCTTGATATGGAAGTTCAGCTGTTGTTCCTGTGATGTAGCGGTAAGCACATTTGACTGCAGATCGCAGGGGCTATGGTTCGATTCCTGGTCGGGCCAATTCTTCACTTTCAACCCTGATTGAGGCTGTCGGACATCTAAGCTTTTCCTGTCTCTATCTCCTGGGTCCTGTTTCAATGATACTCGGTGCCTCCAGGATTTCTTCTCAATCTAGTTGGTTGATCCTCTGCCCCACCCGTATCAGGGAAGCAAGCACAGGAAATTGGTAGAGTTCAGCTATCGCTGGTGTGGTGTAGTGGTAAGCATGTCTGACAGCAGATCGGAAGGGCCGTGGTTCGATTCAATAATCAGAATAATCATTTCAATGGCAGAATAACCAATTATTTCAGTGGACGTTAAAGTGTTTTGATCAGGGCTGAAGCACACGTTTGCCCTTCGTACAGGTCTAGGACATTATCAACTATAACAACTTTTATGAACACTAAACAACAAATATACAAATAAACTTAAAAGCTTAAATCAAAGGACACGTACTGGATTAAGGGTTCACTTGTTTTGCCATTACGCAACAGTTTCTACTTAAGGTGGTGATTCTTTTTGGACACATAAACTTTGAACCATTATTACTCAACCATTACTTGGAGTTAAAAAGCCATTTTTATATCAAAATGCAGCCTAACATTTGCTCTTTCTAATGCATACAACGAAACTAACTTTAGTTCTCGGAAATTATTTTACTGCATTTTCGAAGTAATTTAATTTTCCAGATTTTTTGCAGACTAAAGTAAATTTTTTCGCGACGCATCAGCCACATCGTTTGATTCCAGTATTAAATAGCTGGGGACCCTTTTTTAAATATTATGAAACCGCTCTTCGTTGTAAAGAAATTAACTAAAATGTATGCGCAACCTGGATTTTGCCTACTTTTCCCAACTTTCGCAAGCGACCACTTTAGCTAGAAAGCAGCAATCGGAGCAACTAAAAAAAGGACCATGGGTATTTTTGTGTAAAACATGTCTAGTAAGTGGCAACTCTTTAGCTTGCATAGTAAATGCTCCACAATCGCTGGAAAAAATTTGGCCATGTTTTTGCAAAAACTACATTTTCTATGATAGCAGCCTACGGGATAGCAGTTACAAGATTATAATGTCAAGGGTAGGCGGCCTCGACGAGTCCTTCAAATTGACACCGGTAGTTTAGTGTTACGGCTTGTGTAGCTCAAGAAATGGCGGATTATTTGATTTCTGCAAAAATGACAAGTTTTCAACGCCAAAATAAGAAAATCAGCTATATCTCAATATAGCGAAAAGCTAGAAAGGTGCTTCAAAAAGCAAAAATGTAGAGCTCGACAAGATCTTTCGAATGAATATAATCATGGCTGTGCAGCAACTGCCCAACTGTCAAAAATCGGCAAAAACTGCCCTGAACGGAGAGGTCGAATTTTTGAAGCGGGATTGCGCGGACGATGTTAGAATGCTAAAAGAACTTATTTTGGAAAGTTTCAAAAATTTCATCTTGATTTGAACCGTCAATCAACAATATGTGCCCAAAAGGAATCACCACCTTAAGGTGGTGATTCCCTTTGGTCACATTAAGTTTGCACCATTATTACTCATTCATTACTTGGATTTAAGAAGCTATTTTTATATCAAAATACAGCTTGACATTTTATCTGTTTAATGCATACCATGAAACTAATGTTGCTTTTCTAAAATATTTTTAACAGATTTTAGAAAAAGTATAATTTTCCAGATTTTCTGCAGACTCAAGTAAATTTTTTCGCGAGACATCGGTTATATCATTCGATACCTCCATCAAATAGCTGGGGGCGATTTCTTATTTATTGTGAAATCGCTCTTCGTTATGGAGAAATTAGAATGAAATGTGTGCGTAACCTGTATTTTGCCTAAATTTGTCAAGCGATTATTTCAGCTAGAAAGCAGTAACCGGGGCAACTAGAAAACGTCTCTGGGCATATTTGTGCAGAACACATCTGTTGAGTAGCAGCCCTCCAGTTTGCATGGTGAATGCTCCACAATCTTTGGAAAAAAATTGGTAGCATTTTTCCAAAAACTACATTTCTTATGATAGCAGCCTACGGGATAGCTGTTGGTAGACGATCATGCGTCGGATAATTTGCCCCTATGAGACCTTCAGATCGACGCCCTTTGTTTGATTTTACGGCTTGCATTCTTCAAGAAATGATGGATTATTTGATTTTTGCAAAACATGACAGGTTTTCGATGCCAAAACAAGAAAATCGGCTATATCTCACGGTAGAGAAAAGCTAGAACGTTGCTTTAAAAAGCAAAAATATAAAGCTCAACAACTAGACTCTTGCTAGTTGTCGAGTCGAGTCGCTAATGTGTTTCATAAAAGTTGTGCGGTCGAGTTCGCACTCGCACTGGATTTGCGAGTCTAGTTGATGGTCGAGAGCTGTTGCTTGAGATATAGTTGCTGCCTGCGAGAACCTGTTTCATAAAACTCTAGCTGCTGCTGCCGAACTCGCAACTAGCAGTCTTCTAGTTCTCTAGTCAATTTTGACTAGAGAACTCCCAGAAAAAATAAAATAACTTTTGCACGATTACAGTTCTTATATTCAAATTTTTATGGCATGAAGAATGATCAGTTCTTGACTTTACGTTTAAATTTTAAATATTTTGCTTCGCGGAAAGAAAAGATACGATTTTTTAAAGAATTATCCCTTTTTCACGCAAGCCCTGAACTAGCAGACTTGTTGCTCGCACTAGCAATGCTGCTGCTAGCAGCAGCAGAATCTTAGCTAATTTGGTCGAGTTCTCAAAAAGTTTTATGAAACACTCATACTCGCATCTCGCACTAGCATTGCGAGTACTAGCACGCTAGTACTAGCATGCTAGTCGATTTTTTATGAAACTGCCCCCAGGGGGCAGTTTCATAAAAACTTCGCTTGCATGCGAGTGCTAGTATGCTAGTACTCGCAAGACTAGTGCGAGTAGCAAGTGAAAGTGTTTCATAAAACTTTTGAGGGACTCGACGGAAGCAAGCTAAGATCCTGCTGTTACTAGTGCCACTAGCACTGCTAGTACGAGCTGCAAGATTGTTAGCTCCGGACTTTGGAAAGGAAACGTAAGTCTTTAAAAAATTGTATCTTCTTTAATGTTGGAGCAATTGAGTTGAAATTTAAATACAATATCAATCAAAGACACTACTTCATGCCTTAAAAATTTCGCAAAATATCTTTAACCGCGTGAAATTTACGAAAGTTTTTGTACAAGTTCTCTAATCGAAATTCACTAGAGAACTAGAGGGCTGCTAGTTGCGAGTTTGCCTGCAACCACCGCAGTTTTATGAAACAAGTACTAGCGGAACCCGATTATATTCACTCGCACTAAACAGTCTACTAGACTCGAACATCTAGTGCGAGCACTCGCTTGATTGGAGGAGTTTTATGAAACAGTTTAGCTATTTGACTCGACTTCTAGACTCTGCTAGTAGTCGAGTCTAGTAAATAAATAGTTTTATGAAACTGCCCCCAGGGGCCAATTTCATAAAAACTTGCGGATTTGCAAGTGCGAGTTTGCGAGTACTCGCACTTGAAACGCAAGTGCGGATTACAAGTGTTTCATAAAACTTTTCCGCAAACTTGCGGAAATTAGCTAAGCAAGTTGCGGAACTTGACCCACTAGCAACGCAAGTGCGAGTACTT
The DNA here is from genome assembly GCA_030248195.1 of Trissonchulus latispiculum. Taxonomy (NCBI): domain Eukaryota; kingdom Metazoa; phylum Nematoda; class Enoplea; order Enoplida; family Ironidae; genus Trissonchulus; species Trissonchulus latispiculum. Next base: position 5,609 of record JASAND010019641.1, on the reverse strand, counting down.
GCATTTCAAGTGCGAGTAGAAGCAAAATTGACTGTAATGCTTTAAAAAATCGTAACTTTTTTAAAACAACTTAAAATTTACTGAAATTTTCACAAAGTGTGCAAAACATGTTAAAGCAGTTACTTCTTAAGTTTGGTTAAAAACTGACGAAGATTAACGAAGATATTCAATTTTTCTGAAAATCGTCTAGTTAAAATCTACTAGACGACTTTACTCACACTTGCAAGTTACAAGTGAGTGTTCCAGCGGGTTTTATGAAACACAAACTTGGTGCTTGTGTTCAGGCGAACTCGCAACTTGCAGCATACGTGACTCGCAATTCAAGTGCAAGTGCGGATTCCGCACTTGACCCTTTATGCAACACTTGCAGCTTGCAAATCCGCAACTTGCAGCTGCGAGTTGCAGAATCCGCAACTTGCAAAGTTTTATGAAATTGGCCCCTGGTTGCACGGCTAGGTAAGACAGCACCTTTGTATGCATGTGTTTATTTCTTAGTAGTGTAACTTTTCCTATATTTTCCACAAGTCGTATTTCTTCCTCATGCATCTCCTTGACATATCTCTTGAGATTGCTTTTCCTGATTAAACACTTTTCCACAGTATTCACAGACAAAACCTTCCACATATTTTTGAGTTTTTGTTTTTCCAGAGTTTATGCTATAATCACTCGCTATAGAGTTTGTGCTATAATCATCGTCTCACCATTTGCACTCTTCAATCATTTTCATCATCTTTTTCAGCTTCATGGCGTACACCTAATATTTGTAAGTTTTGCACTCCCTGCCATGCCATGCCATCTGCTCCGACTGCCGCCCTGAACTGCAAGTACTACTGACTTTTATATAGATATACGTTCTTATCTCTATAAGATTTTAGCTCAGTCACTCACACCTTGTACGTATAATCCTTGTTGATTATTTATCCTCGAAGTTAGTTATGTCTAATTTGGCGTGCCAATTCATGAGTGCATTTATTTTATTCAAAAATTTATTTTGTGGGATATATTGCTCAATTTGAGTGAACTTTAGTAGAAAATGAGCAGAATCCATAGAAGCAGCCAAGCAAATTGTTGCACATTTAATTCAACAGCTTAATACCTTGTTCGAAAAGATAGACTTTAAGCAATCAGTTAACTATATTGTAGTTCTTCGGAGCTGTTTTGTGAGAACACCCTGAATTTTTGGCTATAGGTATTGCTTTGGCTTTTACGAAGTAGAGTGCTGGTTTTGACACCTATTAATTGATGTTTGTATTAAAGGTGAGAAGTAAAATGCTAAAAGACTGCTGAACAACTACGCAAAATTCTGTAAAATATATAAGTCAGTTATTTCATAGTTCTTCTCATAGTTCAGGATGGCAAGAACTGTACGGCTCAGGCTGAAAAAGAGAATCGACAAGTACCTAGCAGTAAGCGCAACTTACGTTCTCATACTGAGCCCTCTAAAATAAATTGGGACTACCCTGAATTGAGTAAACCTAACTGTCCTGCATACACTAGCTATTTTAATCATTATGGCATTTGTATCAATACATTTTCATACTTATCATACTTTAATTCTCTTTTCCTTTTTTTTACTTTTCCTTACTACTTTTCACACGTTTAAACGCATACTAACTGATCTAGTTATATTATTTCCAAATTTGGCGTTGTTCTACAAAGAAAATGTGCCTTGGCTTGTTTTGTGTAGATCAGTTATGCTAAAATGCAACATTTGGATGACTGGTTCCCTCCTCTTGTTTATAAGCAAAAGCTGAACTGGATTTGCTGAGTACTCGAAAGCTACGCAGCTATCACGTGTATGCCCAAAATTCGCTGAAAACGTTTTTCAAAAATTGGATTTAGTTTTCTTTATGCGTAAGTTCGGCTGGCACGAAAGATCAATACGGCTTTGGTTTTGACAAAATACAAAACTACACTGGAAGTGCTTACCGCAGGCATCAACTAGCGGAAAAGTTGGAATGTGACACAGAGTCGCTCCAAATTGATTGTTGCATTTTGAATCTCGCATCCCCCCATTTGAAAAGAAAATCGCACAATTTTCAGCAGTTCCACCATCAGGCTCGTTTGCATCCCACAGCATCGCTTTGGCAAGACAATTAGGATCCCAAGGGTAAGCCCACACACCTTAATATCAGGAATCATAGATAAGTTTTGTGCCTTTAAGGATTACCGTTTCCATCAGCGACAGATTCAACCGAAGGGTGAGAGGTGACCGTTCCGAAAGTTTTCTTCAGGGTGAGGCTGTTGCAAGATATCACTCTTTGAAAGATGGAATGAAATAATAAAAAATTTAAGCAAAACTTCAGTCTTCAAAACCGTGATTTCCGCCCTTACATTACTCTGTGTACTCAGCGTATCAAGTAATAATCTATAACCGACAAACCCCTTGAAACGACGTCACGCATCTTTCCTAAAACTACGTCAAAGCGTTTGTAGCACTATATCCTAATGCCACCTGCAACTCACTATGTCCAAATTCTGCAACGCATAACTACAAACAATATTTTGTAGGAGGAATTACACAACGTAACCTGAATGTTTTACCAAAACTTTCTGTTCGTCGTCCCAAAAAGTGATTCCTGCAGTTTCTCCCACGGGAACGGGTTTGAAAAGCTGTGTTCCTAACTTTACACTATATGTGCATCATTTTCAATCACTTTGCAATTTAAATGCAATTCAGAGTTTGCCACCGCCATGACATTAGCTGGCAAGACACGGCCCATCTCAATTAGGCATCGCCGGTCTATCCACCCTGCCCGGCCTAATCTAAGTAGGTTGAGCTTTTCCCCATTGCCTGCCTGGCCGTCTGACTGACACAGTTAATAAATAAATTTGTTTTGTATACCTTAAGAGCTAAACTCAGCAAACGGACGAAGTATATTTATGATTTGAATATTGAATTCCAGCTTTGTCTAAGTGAAAGTATAGAAAGTTGTATCTAAGGCCAGCAAAGTTTGACAGAACGGTCGGGACATTTAGGTCAGCGCTGTCGCCGTCATGGGAAATGTAGGTCCGACCTGTCTTTGAATTATTTCCAGCAGGAGACACACTTTGTTGACAATAGTGTATCATGCTGTATGACCTTTTAATAAAAGTTAAGGCATACACTACGCATGGATTACAAAGTACCTTCCTTTTCTTTGTCCGTTGCATACATCCAAGAGTAAAAATAGTAGCTTTGGGACGGAGTGGGTCTGTAAAAAATGTAAAATCATTAGTCTATATAATATTAATTAATTATTTAATTAATTAATTAATCAACAGTTATCAGTAATTACCTATCTATGGTTAGCTATTTTTATGAATGCTGTTGGAAATAGTGCAACGAACACACAACAGATCATAGTTATCCTTCCTACTTTAAAGAATACTTTGCTATTCCGGAGGGCGTTTCAAAAGATTATAGATTATAAGTCGATACTTAGGAGCGGACTTAGGAGGACAAAGAATACTTAGGAAAAGATCCTGAATTTACACTGAAATTCTCTTATCTTTGGAAAATTGTTTAGAGCGGTGGTACCCGCTCCTGCGTTAGGAGAATGTTTTGAAACAGTATTCTCCTAACTAGCTCCCTAAGTCCGACTTAGGAGCGCTCCTAAGCTTAGGAGCGTCTTTTGAAACGCCCCAGGTTTTAAAAAATACTTCGTGTTTTGTGTTCTATTTGTCAGGAGTCTGTAATAGGAAGAGTGCGACACTATACTCCTCCTTCTGTATAGTGTCGCACTCAGCTTAAAATACAGAAATATGAAAATATTTGAAATATTTCGAAATCTAAAGCATAATGGGCAGTTTTCCTTCATCAGGTATTTTCGTAGGTAGGCATGTATAGTGATGTTACGAAAGTTATCAAGATTTATGTGCAACCGTCGTTACGTTAGAACTACTAATAATAGAAACCAGAAATTACAACATCTGTTTTATCAGTTCTCGATGTGCGTCGGTCATAAATATGGGCAGCCTTGCTCTAGGATCCTCTGATTTGCAGTATGCCACAGCTTGATCGTAATTGTTGAAAGAAGAATTTGATATTTTATAGCATCCAAAGTCTTCTTTAACCCATTCTTCTGGGCAGATGAAATCTGGAATGTAAGCAAAAATTGATACTAAGAGTGTGTGTATTGTTATTGTATTGTGTATTACTATTGTACGTAGTACATAGTACATAGTACATAATAGTACATGATAGAAGTGTTCCGACTAAAACATGCAAATGTTCCTCCATTGGGGGGTCATCAAACCACATCTACTCATTGTTTGGGTTGGGAGGGACACCAACAGCCATTCGAATTGGAGTAAATGTCGCAGCTAAAGGGTTAAAGGGTAGGTTCGAAAGGCTGAAACGCAATTTTCTGAACAGAGTCCACGTTTTTGTTATTACCAAAAGAGGCTCATAGCAACTTATTTTCTGACTTTAGCTTTTATGTTCAGAATCTCGTATCCCTTGTCTTTGCCACTGCAGATTTGAAATCGTCTCAAAATCTGTAAGGATGTTTTGGCCCCATCAGTCTGTGGCTTCAAACTAACTTGGTTTTTTCAAAGGAAACAAATTTTTCATTAGTCATCTTTAATTAACTATAAATGGCACCAACAATAAACTTGGATACATTAACTATACCTGGCGAAGTATTGCATGAAGTATTGTCCAGATAGCCACAGGAATTTGATTCTTTCAATGACTCCAGGTTTTGTAGGAAACACTGGTCAATCTTAGCTTCCTTTTGTGGGTCAGCTATACAACTGAAACTACTAATATGGTGATATCGTATACTGGAATGGGGTTGTAAAGTGCAACATTTGTGTTGTGACATTTTTGAAATGACGTGCTTTCAAATAAACAGCTTAGATAAACGAAAACATGTTAGCCAAAATTAAGTATTTTAAGTATTAACACAAAAATCTAAACATACTCGGAAATTCAAATTCTTATATAATTTTGTAAAAACTATAATACAGGATCGGTGCCAGAGATATAGTGAAAATAATGTTTGCTCAGGTGCCAGAACCTTAACATAGTGTCTTATTTAGATTTGTTGTGAAACTAAACGGCATATCAATAAATTTTCTCTAATGTATTAGCAATGACGGAAAGCTGCTTGCTTAATTGATCTAAAATGTGGAAGGAACATCATCAATCTTTCCACGACAGAAAAGCTATCCAGGTGCTATCAAATCCTATAGTACAGATGTTGCATCCATAGCGAGTTTTCTAACACTTATTAGCTTATCCCAAGCAACGTATATATAAATAAATGCTTATAAAAAATTTTTCACGAGTACTTGTAATCTAAGGAACACTGATGAAATTCTTCCATACAATTTCCAAGGACGCATCCGTCAAGAAATGAACAAAGTGAAGGCAACTGAGCCCATGTTTCGTAAGGATTCCACTCAATGCACCTTGAAGGAAAAGTGTTAGGGTACAGCAGATAATAGCAGTTGTGGTGGTATTAATGTAAGAAAGAGTTCTGGAACATTGAGTTGTTAGCGTACCGCAGGTAATATATAGGATATATATATATAGTTATTTATTTAGTTATTTATTTATTTATTTATTTATTTATTTATACTAACGTCAGGAGGTTTCAAACTGTAAAAACTTATGTAATGAA
>JASAND010019640.1:0-34024 GCA_030248195.1 Trissonchulus latispiculum | reverse complement strand
CCCCCCCCCCCCCGAGATTGTGTTGTCAGCCCCCCAGGAATTTTTTCCTGCCATGTGTAAAACGCCCATTTTTCAAAAAAATTTTCGCGCCTTCGGCGAGAAATCACTTTGTTATTATGCCATTGTTATACGTGTTAAGCACTTAAAAATGAGTACCATTTACCCTATTTGGTGTACTTTGATCACGTTCTGCATCATTTGGGTGCATGAACACGCACTGCGCCTTACATATTAATGTAATTTCAACGAATGCTCTGTAAAAATGCCACGAAGGCTACGAAATAGAAAAATTTCTAGAGTTTTCGGGGCTCCGCCTCTGACTTCTTGCAAAAACAATTTTGCCTCCCCCCGAAATTTTTTTCTAGCTAACGCTAGTTTTCAGGGTATATATATATGCTTATATATATATACATGAATTCTTTCAGGCCTCGCCGGATTTTTTGGATGCGCAATTTCTCCACCAAATTGTTTGTTCTGTGTTACCGGAGCAACAGAACACAAAATAAGCGCCCCTAGCTTCCTGGGGCCGATTTTCTGAAACTGTTTCAGCTAAACCCGGGTCTCGTGGCGTTTGCAACCTGTCGGATCTTGGGTTTTTGAAATTCGGGTTTAGTAACTGCACATATATATAACTTTGCCATTGAATGTATATACACATTCAATGATTTGGCCATTGAATATATATATATATATATATATATATATGTATATATATATATATATATATATATATATACATTCAATGATTGTACACACTCATTGCACCATATATACAAATATTATACGCCCCCCCCCCCCCCCCCCCCCCCCCCCCCCGTTTTGCTTTGTTTTTGCCAGTTGCTTTATTATTGGGCTGAAGATGTTTTTCAGGAAAGGGAGGCAAGAACAGACGTCGTGGAAAGAACGAAAACGAAGCGGAAAAGAGAGAACTGATTTTCAAAGAAGATGGTCAAGGTCTGACATATTTTGAGAAAGTTTTGTATATGGGGAATGGACTTCATTGTGGGCCCCTCTGCAAAGTTTTTTCTAGTTTTGATGACTATATATGTCACGTTCCAAACCCGAAATCGCACAAAACTAGTTCTCAGAGGCTCAAACCTCACAAAACCCGTTCTGTGCTGGGTTTATTTTACTGAGGGGCGGGAAGGGCGCCCCCCCACTCCTCAGCCCCCCCCCCCCTCCGTGCACACCCCCCCCACTCGGCTCCACCCCCCCCCCCCCACTTTTTGGGGCTCCACCCCACTCACCCTAAGGTGCCCAGAAATTGCCAAATTTTTAGGATTTTTTGGTCAAAGTTTTTAAAATTTTTCCGAAATTTTTCATCAAAAATCACCTTTTTGGTGATAAAACTTGATTTTTGATCACTTTTAAGCATACTTATAGCAGTGTATGTGGAAAACGGGCTATTTATACAGCATTTTTTGGCCCATTTTATGCCCCCCACTTTTCGACCTCCCCCCCACTAGTGGGGGCGTCCCCCCCACTCTCCCCCCCCCCACTTATTTTTGCCTAAAATATACCCAGCTGTGAGGCCTTGTCTCAGAAAACTAGTTCTGTGATTTTCAAGCCTCACAAAACCCGTTCTGTGACGCCATTTCTCACAAAACTAGTTTTGTGAGGTCACTTTCCTCACAAAACCCGAACTGATTGTAAACTCAATATTACATTGCTATTTTAAAAGTTTATTGATGTCTTATAATTCCATGACTTCCTGATTTTCAATGAAACTTTTGAACTACAAATTTCCATCGATTTAGATTCTTAAACTGGCATTTTTTTAGTGGGGGGGGGGTGGGGGGGCCCCCACTTTTCGGTCCCCCCTCCACTTTTCGGAGCCCCCACTTTCATCCCCCCACTTTTCGGCAAGCCCCCCACTTTTTTGGGGGGTCGCCCAAAAGTGTCAAAAAAATTAGGTTTTGAGGTTAAATTTTCAAAAATTTCTTAATTTTTGGCTTATTAATGTTTTACCTATTTTATTAATAGCTCAATATGGGATGATCATAAAATAAATGAAATATCATTATATACACCTAGTCACAACTCTTCCTTAACTTTAAGCTTAAAAACAGCGATTTTTTTGCGTTTTTACCTTAAAAATGCTAATTTTTCGCTAAAAATTTTGGTATATTATACCTTTGGTTCGCCCCCCCCCACTTTTCGGAAGCCCCCCCCCCCCACTTCCCCCCCCCCACTTTCAAAACCCTAAAAAAATGCCAGCTAAAGAATGTTTTTACTATTTCCAAAATTGCAAATTACTACTTTAGCTATTTAATTTACTACAATATTCAGCTTTCGATATATCAAGGAAAGCACCAATTGAATTTGAACAGAAAAATATATAAACAAAATTTTATTTGAATTTTTATATAAATTTAGACTGAATGTCAAGTAAGTGAATAAGTATGGTCAAAGACTTGGATCAAGTAAACTTTCTCGTAATTAAATGCACGCGTTTTTGAGGAAAAACACTGCCAAAAGAGGCACCCTCTGGTTTTTTTTGGGTTTTGAAAGTGGGGGGGGGGGGGGGGGGGGGGGGCTTCTACGAAAAGTGGGGGGCGAACCAAAGGGATAATATACCAAAATTTTTAGCGAAAAATTAGCATTTTTAAGGTAAAAACGCAAAAAAATCGCTGTTTTTAAGCTTAAAGTTAAGGAAGAGTTGTGACTAGGTGTATATAATGATATTTCATTTATTTTATGATCATCCCATATTGAGCTATTAATGAAATAAAATTAAAATAAGCTTATAAGTCCATAAATTAGCTAAAAATTAAGAAAATTTTTGAAAATTTGACCTCAAAAACCTAATTTTTTGACACTTTTGGGCGACCCCCAAAAAAGTGGGGGGGCTTGCCGAAAAGTGGGGGGATGAAAGTGGGGGGGCTCCGAAAAGTGGAGGGGGGAACCGAAAAGTGGGGGGCCCCCCACCCCCCCCCCACTAAAAAAATGCCAGTTTAAGAATCTAAATCGATGGAAATTTGTAGTTCAAAAGTTTCATTGAAAATCAGGAAGTCATGGAATTATAAGACATCAATAAACTTTTAAAATAGCAATGTAATATTGAGTTTACAATCATTTCGGGTTTTGTGAGGAAAGTGACCTCACAAAACTAGTTTTGTGAGAAATGGCGTCACAGAACGGGTTTTGTGAGGCTTGAAAATCACAGAACTAGTTTTGTGAGACAAGGCCTCACAGCTGGGTATATTTTAGGCAAAAATAAGTGGGGGGGAGAGTGGGGGGGACGCCCCCACTAGTGGGGGGGAGGTCGAAAAGTGGGGGGAATAAAATGGGCCAAAAATGCTGTATAAATAGCCTGTTTTCCACATACACTGCTATAAGTATGCTTAAAAGTGATCAAAAATCAAGTTTTATCACCAAAAAGGTGATTTTTGATGAAAAATTTCCGGAAAAATTTTAAAAACTTTGACCAAAAATCCTAAAAATTTGGCAATTTCTGGGCACCTTAGGGTGAGTGGGGGGAAGCCCAAAAAAGTGGGGGTGGAGCCGAGTGGGGGGGAGGTGCTCGAGGGGGGGCAAAAAGTGGGGGGGCGCCCTTCCCGCCCCCTCAGTAAAATAAACCCAGCACAGAACGGGTTTTGTGAGGTTTGAGCCTCACAGAACTAGTTTTGTGCGATTTCGGGTTTGGAACGTGACATATATAGTCATCAAAACTAGAAAAAACTTTGCAGAGGGGCCCACAATGAAGTCCATTCCCCATATACAAAACTTTCTCAAAATATGTCAGACCTTGACCATCTTCTTTGAAAATCAGTTCTCTCTTTTCCGCTTCGTTTTCGTTCTTTCCACGACGTCTGTTCTTGCCTCCCTTTCCTGAAAAACATCTTCAGCCCAATAATAAAGCAACTGGCAAAACACAAAGCAAAACCGTACATAATATTTGTATATATGTTGCAATGAATGTGTACAATCATTGAATGTATATATATATATATATATATATATATATATATGTATATATATATATATATATATATATATTCAATGGCCAAATCATTGAATGTGTATATACATTCAATGGCAAAGTTATATATATGTACGGTTACTAAACCCGGGTTTCAAAAACCCAGGTCCATAGAGTTTGGGTTGCAAACCCATTTTAACCCGGGTTTAGCTTGAATCCCGGGTTTCGGAAAATCGGCCCCAGGAAGCTAGGAGCCCGCTTATTTTGTGTTCTGTTGCTCCGGTAACACAGAACAAACAATTTGGTGGAGAAATTGCGCATCCAAAAAATCCGGCGAGGCCTGAAAGAATTCATGTATATATAAGCATATATATATACCCTGAAAACTAGCGTTAGCTAGAAAAAAATTTCGGGGGGAAGCAAAATTGTTTTGGGGGTCAGGGGGACGGAGCCCCCCAGAAGCTTAGAAATTTTTCTATTTCGTAGCCTTCGTGGCATTTTTACAGAGCATTCGTTGAAATTACATTAATATGTAAGGCGCAGTGCGTGTTCATGCACCCAAATGATGCAGAACGTGATCAAAGTACACCAAATAGGGTAAATGGTACTCATTTTTAAGTGCTTAACACGTTATAACAATGGCATAATAACAAAGTGATTTCTCGCCGAAGGCGCAAAAATTGTTTGAAAAATGGGCGTTTTACACATGGCAGGAAAAAATTCCTGGGGGGCTGACAACACAATCTCGGGGGGGAGTCCCCCCATTCCCCCACTGGCTACGCGAACGCGCCTGCCCTGAAACCCTAATTTTCTGTTTGACTTTTTAAGTCTGGGGGTCGGTAGACCAGACCCTAATCCTGGAGAGGTCGATTCTGGAAGGGGGCGATTTCAGGGGGGGGTCCCCCCTGTAGGAAACGCCAACTATATACATAGGTATATATACAGCGTTAGCTCAGGATTAAAACACCTTGACATACCCTTATTCTTCGGCATATTGATTCGGTACAGCAAACTAATTTAATCAAAGGCAGACTGCTAAAACTGTGCAACAATATTTATATACTGGGCTTATTCTAGGGATTTTTTCTTGGGGGGCTCTTTGGGAAAATTTTTGAAAATTTGGCCTTCTGAGCGATTTTTTCAGGGCAAAAGTTGGTACCAAAAGGGGCACCCACTTTTGGGGGGGGCGATTTTGGGGGGAGGACGATTTTGGGGGGGAGGGTGTTTATGGGGGGCCCCCACCCCCCCTGCAATACAATAAGCCCAGATATACGTACAGTAGGGATATACAGATGCTGACCGGGGCTAAAATTCTGCAAAAAATTCTGAATGTTTGGGATGTTTGGCCGAAATTTAAGAGTTTTGAAAGTATTAAATAGGTTAAGCATAAGCTCATAGAAATTGTTAGTTGCTTTTCGATTTAATTGAAAACAACAATAGTAATTCTGTCCATGCTTGAAATTATAGAAAAATATAAAGTTCCAAGAAAATTTTTGAAATTTTGTATATATTTGGATAATGATAAGTTTACCTTGGGGGAGGGTGCTCAAATGGCCAAATCCCGGACCCTGGCCGGCCACCCGGGCAAAATTGGGGGCATTTGCCCACTCGGCCAAAAGTTTGCCCACTCAAATTTAAATTTGCCCAGCAGTTTGCCCACTGAAAAATTGGACCACAGAGGTAAAAGAAATGAACATTTCTATTACGGTTTTATTGCTAATTTTCAAAAAATCTTCAGTTTTTTCTGGGGGGCTGCCGCCCCCCAGACCCCCTGCTGGGGTTGCTGTCTCACTACTAAATTGTAATTTGATTAAGTTTACTTCACTTCACTATTGTCTATTTCTAAATATGTCTCCTGGAAATGTTGCAAATTTGTATTTACAAGTAACAAAAATGCTCCGCACAAAAGAGGATAATATGTGTGTGCTGGCTGTATCGTATATATATATATATCCTTTAAATATATAATAAATATAAATAGGTATATATATCCTTTAAATTCCGGTTGAAGAAGTAAAGACAAAAGTTTCATGGGCACGTGACGCTATTTGGCACAGCAAATATTGGTGGATGGTTCCATGTCATAAGTTGTTCAGCTCGCTTAGGGCTTTCATTTGGTACCAAATTTGACCACTTTTGAAAAATTTTATTTTCGACCACTTGACCCCCCACCCGACTCACCCGTCAAACGGCAAAGTGGAACCAGCCCAACAAAATAGGTACGTCGGACGGCAAAACGGATACCGGGAATGAGCTGGGCACACCAGAAAACCCCTATAGACAAAGTTTTGAGAGGCCAGGTAGAGCCTACTATGGACCTCCAGGAAGCGGTTTCCGACATGACCCTCCAGACGGCAAAGTGGAACCAGCACAGCAAGATGGATGAGTCCTACGGCAAAAAGGACACTGGGAATGAGCTGGGCGCACCAGAAAACCCATATAGACAACGTTTTGAGAGGCCAGGTAAAGCCTACAGTCGTTCACTAAATAAAAGGCCGCGTCACTGACTTAAATGTCTCTTTGTCTCTGACTGTGATATGACCTTTTGTTTACACAAGCCACCTTTACTACATGAAATGTCATATGACAGTCACGGACAATAAGTCATTAGAGTCCGTGACGGGGCCGAATTTTTAGTGACGTACCGTACTATGGACCTCCAGGAAGCGGTTTCCGACTTGACCCTCCCGACGGCAAAGTGGAACCAGCCCAGCAAGATGGGTGGGTCTGACGGTAAAACTGACTGCGGGAATCGATTCTCCGTGCCAGAAAACCATTGCATGGAAGATTTGAGCTTTCAAAGTTAAATAGATAGCGAGAAATTTCGATTTTTCATTTTTCGAATTTTCGCCATCTTTGACGGGCCACTGTGGTCGCTAGGGAAGTGATAGAGAAACGCAACCAGGACCGTTAGTTAGTTCAATATATGTAGTTTCTGAATATAAAAAGAAATCAGCTCCAGCTCGTAACGTTCGACCTGAGCGACGACCACAAAAATGGTCACCTTTCGCTACGTATGAGCCGACTTTGCGGCGCCACTGCGGCGCTGTGGCGCAGCTGCGGCGCAAAAAAAGTTGTGATTCTTAAATTCTTTAGAGGGTACTACTAGACCCCATAGCCCTTTAGGTTGGCCCACCGCTGCAGATCACGTGAAAGCGGTGAACATTATGTACAATACAACCATCAAATAGGAGAAACCGGAAAAAAAAACATCGCCGCCATAACCGGTCCGGGGCGCAACTTTTTAACGGTAAGTGATACGGGGCTGAAACTTCACAGACATACAAAACTCGATGTGCTCTACAATTTGCGCATGAAATCTGCGCAGGATTTTGCGCAGCTTCTGCGCAGCTTATTTTACACTGTCTCCAGCCACTTTTCACACATATTATAGGGGTCGCTGCCGCGACCCCTATGATAAAAAAAGATAGAATGCATTTATAGAAAAATGTAACTGCAGAATATCGAAACTATGACTCAAAACATGTGCAAAAATATCAAAATTTGAAAAATTCGTTCAGCCCCCCAGACCCCCTGCTGTTGTTTTAATGTTTTAATATATACGGTACATTTCACGGAAAGAGTGCCAGTTGGAGAAGTTTTAACAATTGGAGAAATATCGCCAACTAATGGCGATTTTCGCCAAAGTTGAAGTAAAGTCCAAACAGAATTGGCGAAAAGCCATTATAAAAACCTTTTTCCTGAATAATTTCATACTTTTCGCCAATATTGGCGAAAAGTCCGGACTGACTGGGCAAATTTATTCTTCCAGTCAGTCCGGACTTTTCGCCAATATTGGCCAAAAAGTATGAAATTATTCAGGAAGAAGGTTTTGGTTTTTACAATGGCTTTTCGCCAATTCTGTTTGGACTTTACTTCAACTTTGGCGAAAATCACCAATGTTGGCGATATTTCTCCAATTTTTAAAACTTCTCCAACTGGCACTCTTTCCGTGAAATGTACCGTATATATATAAGAGCCCTGTATTGTACAAAAAACTAAGTTTGTTTAAGGCACAACTAAAGAAAACGACAGGAAATTCGATGGTGTGGAATAAAACACGTTATTAATTAAAGCAAAGTTAAAATTAAGGTTAGAAATCGCTTAGCAAAATTTTGTAATTTTGCCCTCCGATCTCTAAATTTGCCCACTCAATCCTAAGTTTGCCCACTAAAATGCCCACTGGCCGTTTTGAAAAAAAAAACCCTGCACCCACCCACCCAAATTTGCAAGAACCCCACCCCCAAATTTTCAAGATTTTATATATACGTACATATATATATATATATATATATATATATATACAAGTAACAAAAATGCTCCGCACAAAAGAGGATAATATGTGTGTGTGTTGGCTGTGTCTTATCCTTTAAATTCCGGTTAAAGAAGTGAAGACAACAGTTTCATAGGCACGTGACGTTATTTGACACAGCAAGTTTGGATGGGTGGCTCCATGATAAGTTGTTCCGTTCGCTTAGGACTTTCATTTGACACAACTTTGACCACTTTTAAAAAATTCCATTTTTGACCTACGTACATATAAAATCGCCTAAGTCCCCACCCCAGCACTCTACAGCCATTTTGGGTACGCAGTTCTATGACAAAAGTTGCTCAGCTCACTTATAGCTTTCATTTTATGCCAAATTTGATCACTTTTGAAAAATTTTATTTTTGACCCAAAATAGCCTAAGTCAACACCCCACCCCACCACAGCACTCTACAGCCACTTTGGATACGCAGTTCTATGACAAAAGTTGCTCAGCTCACTTAGAGCTTTCATTTGATACCAAATTTGACCACTTTTGAAAAATTTTATTTTTGACCCAAAATAGCCTAAGTCCCCACCCCACCCCACCACAGCACTCTACAGCCACTTTGGGTACGCAGTTCTATGACAAAAATTGCTCAGCTCATTTCGGCCTTTCATTTTATACCAAATTTGACCACTTTTGAAAAATTTTATTTTTGACCCAAAATAGCCTAAGTCCCCACCCCACCCCACCACAGCACTCTACAGCCACTTTGGGTACGCAGTTCTATGACAAAAGTTGCTCATCTCATTTCGGCCTTTCATTTTATACCAAATTTGACCACTTTTGAAAATTTTTATTTTTGACCCAAAATAGCCTAAGTCCCCACCCCACCCCACCACAGCACTCTACAGCCACTTTGGGTACGCAGTTCTATGACAAAAGTTGCTCAGCTCACTTAGAGCTTTCGTTTGATACCAAATTTGACCACTTTTGAAAAATTTTAATTTCGACTACTTGACCCCCTCCACCCGACTGACCCTCCCGACGGCAAAGTGGAACCAGGCCAGCAAAATAGGTGCGTCGGACGGCAAAACGGATACCGGGAATGAGCTGGGCGCACCAGAAAACCCCTATGGACAAAGTTTTGAGACGCCAAGTCGAGCCTAGTATGGACCTCCAGGAAGCGGTTGCCGACATGACCCTCCAGACGGCAAAGTGGAACCAGTACAGCAAGATGGATGAGTCCCACGGCAAAAAGGACACCGGGAATGAGCTGGGCGCACCAGAAAACCCCTATAGACAAAGTTTTGAGAGGCCAGGTAGAGCCTACTATGGACCTCCAGGAAGCGGTTTCCGACTTGACCCTCCCGACGGCAAAGTGGAACCAGCCCAGCAAGATGGGTGGGTCAGACGGTAAAACTGACTGCGGGAATCAATTCTCCGTGCCAGAAAACCATTGTATGGAAGATTTGAGCTTTTAAAGTTAAATAGATGGCGTGAAATTTCGATTTTTCATTTTTCGAATTTTCGCCATCTTTGACGGACCACTGTGGTCGCTAGGGAAGTGATAGAGAAACGCAACCTGGACCGTTAGTTAGTTCAATATATGTAATTTCTGAATATAAAAAGAAATCAGCTCCAGCTCGTAACGTTCGACCTGAGCGACGACCACAAAAATGGTCACTTTTCGCTATGAGCCGACTTTGCGGCGCCACTGCGGCGCTGTGGCGCAGCTGCGGCGCAAAAAAAGTTGTGATTCTTAAATTCTTTAGAGGGTACTACTAGACCCCATAGCCCTTTAGGTTGGCCCACCGCTGCAGATCACGTGAAAGCGGCGAACATTATGTACAATACAACCATCAAATAGGAGAAACCGGAAAAAAAAACATCGCCGCCATAACCGGTCCGGGGCGCAACTTTTTAACGGTAAGTGATACGGGGCTGAAACTTCACAGACATACTAAACTCGATGTGCTCTACAATTTGCGCATGAAATCTGCGCAGGATCTGCGCAGGATTTTGCGCAGCTTCTGCGCAGCTTATTTTACACTGTCTCCAGCCACTTTTCACACATATATATTATAGGGGTCGCTGCCGCGACCCCTATGATATATATATATACATATATATATATATATATATATATAGGTGTGCTCTGTGCTGATCTTGCCGAGAATTGATACAATCAAACATTAAAATGAAATGCGATTGATTGTATATGTTTTAGCACAAGGACTGTCGACCACAAATTGTTTAAACTGCATATATATTTATTGTTGCTTTCTGTTGGTCCTGCTAGCGGTTGTATGCATAAAATATTTACGGATCAGGTCAAAAAGAAATTAATCTAGCGCCACCCAAGCCCTAGCCTCCACGCAACCGGTACGGGAAAAGTCATATTGAGCGCAATGCTTACGTTTGCAGTTCCTAACAGAATAATTACCTATATATTTCCTCCCGAAAGACGATAAGTTCGCGCGAATAGGGCGGAAGGAGGGAATTCCCTATTCGGCGACAGAGCTGGTTTCTTTCATTTTAGTCGCCGAGTAGATTCCCTATTCGGCGCACAAAGCTGGTTTCTTTCATTTTAGTCGTCGAGTAGATTCCCTATTCGGCGCACAAAGCTGGTTTCTGTCATTTTAGTCGCTGAGAAACGGCATTTTTCCGCTTCAGCAGAATCTCAGTTGTAACCATGCACCGTGTATTTAACATTCAAGTCTTTCCCTATTCTACCAAGTTGGTTGCCCGTCGAGGGCATTTTCCCCCCTAGTATAATATTATAGTGGTTTTTAATCCATTTTGCATGAAAAGACGCAACAATTTCTTAAAACAGACTTTAGCTAAAAATACAAGTCGCAAAAATACTGGAAAAGGCCGGAAATGTTTCACAGTCAATTTCAGCAAATCTCGAAAACGGTTCCAGATTAGGGGGCAAAAGACAATTGTAAACCAATTGTAAATTTCACTATTTTTTATTGCAAATGTTTGAAAAAACTTATCCGAAAAAAACCGAGCATATACAGTTTGTTTGCTTTTTGACTCCTGTCCGCGTCCTGCCATTTTGAGTTCTCCGTTCACCCTCACCTCTCCCCGATTTTGTACTTCAATGTCTCCACGCTGAAAATTTATATTTATATATATATATATACCTTTCCATTAATGCGATATTCCGTGCCTGTTCCAATCACGGTACGGGTAAAATGAGTCTCAGTATTGTCG
The DNA here is from genome assembly GCA_030248195.1 of Trissonchulus latispiculum. Classification (NCBI taxonomy): domain Eukaryota; kingdom Metazoa; phylum Nematoda; class Enoplea; order Enoplida; family Ironidae; genus Trissonchulus; species Trissonchulus latispiculum. The sequence continues at coordinate 22,630 of JASAND010019640.1, read as the reverse complement.
TCATTTTCATAGATCAGGGTTACATAGCATCGATTTGCAACCGGCTGACCAATCGGCGCTCCGTGAATTAAATCCTAAAACAGTATATAAAAGAAAGGAGTATTTCCAAATCCGGCGTCCTGTAAAATCAATTGACCTACTATTGAAGTGAGTACGTATAGAGATGGATTATTTCTTAACGATTTTTATGGGAGGGCCCAGTGATGGGGCTCACCCAAAATAGGAGAGCATTTTTTGTGCGAATTTTTTTAGGTTTTCGTTTTTAAGATACCAAAAATAGCTACTTGGGTACAATCTTGCAAGCTAACATAACAAAAAATTCGTTAAAAAAGCAGGGAAAAATATTTTAGAAATTTAAGGTAAAAATAGTTGGAATGGACAAAAAATTATGGGGACTTTTCATGGGGACCCTTCAAATTGGGGATGTCACCGGATGAGAGCAGACCCCCAACCTCAAGCTATTAATCAAAGGTGTTGTTGGGCAAAACAGTCGGCTCAATGGACGGGACATATTCTGTAAATTACAAATTCCAATATATAATTTTTTACAACATTCTTCAACATATCTTGAGACAATTTGACAAGACGTTTTTGTAAGTTTAAGCCGTGTTAGGCCCTTTTGTGAAAATTTTGTCAAAATTGTAAATTCTGAAGAGTGAGAGAAGGCCTAAATCTTTTGGGGGAGGTTGCCGACAAGTCAATCTCTAGAGCTCCAGTCAGAACATTTACCAAAGCCTGCTTTTTCCATCCCTCAACTTACACTGATCTTTCGAACTCTCAAGCTTTGAGTCTTTTCACCAACAACAAAACAAATGGCGTCCATCAAATTGGATTTGCCTAGAAAACACAATTTATGTGCATCATGTATGGGTGGCTACAGCCGAATAATATCCAACAAATCTGTTTACACTTTAGAAAAATTCCAGTTTACAATTTTAGACAAGACCTCTGAAAGTTTAAAAACTCTGAAAATATCTTGACAAAATGTATATATAGTCGGGGCGGGGAAAAAACCGCCTGGGGAAATAAGGCTCTTACTTTTTCCATATAAGCGCTAGAAATCTCTGGCCTGGTGCAAATTATAGTTTGGCATGCCATGCCGGCTAATCAGTGGGGCATCTAGCGTTTCTGAATCATTCGTATTGCCGGAGAAAAAACTCCATCACTGGTTTTTTTACCCGCCAAGGCGGGGAAAAACCAAATGCGGGGAAAAAAAATCACAGTACTAAAAATGATCCATGTTAATCAGCTGAGCTATATTTAAAGACTGTTTCTACATTTTCGGCCATTCTAAACAGCATGGTGCACTTTATTTTCAGTAAAAAGCTGTTTATCTGACATAGTCAGGTACATATTCTGTCAAGGCTGTCTGTACCCAAGAAATAACCGGCTATAGCCGCATAAACGGCACCAGACAGTTATAAATATACCAAAACACTTGCAAATGTCATTGTTTATCATTATTTCAGCTATTTTTGGCATTAAATTGCAATTTCTCTAGTTTTTCAAATTTTTGAAAAATTTGCTTTGAAAACATATGAAACCTGGCACAATGATGCAGCAAATTTTCATTCTCGATTTATGAGCTATCTGAGGCTCCAGGTACGTATTTTTTGAACCAGAATCACAAAACCAAACACGCTTTATCGTTTAAGACCATCAGAATTGCTCAGAACTGCATATTGGACAATTTTCAAAAATTGGGTAGTGGTTTTTCCCCCGCTCAGGGTCAAATTTGGCGGGGAAAAAATTACATGTCAGTACTCAGCCTGGATAAAAGGATGCCTGACAATAGGATGCTGCCGTCTGTACCAAACGATAGAGGGGGTCCATATGTACCTCTATGCAAAAGGCTAGCTAAGTTTTCCTTACAGGTTTCTAGAAACAGACTTAGCAAAAATTCAAAATTTTTAGGTTTTGATTGAAGGTGGCTTGAAGAGGTCAACTTTGGAACACTATCAGAGTCGACTGCTTTGACCCATACCAATGTTTTGGGTATGCATTTGTAGTGTAAAGATAGCGCTTTAATTTGCGCTATGCTAGGGCTCTCCATCTGCTACCTTGAGTTCCCTATGGGGGTGGTTTTTTTTACCCCTCTTTGTCACTGGTTTTTTCCCCGCCCCGACTATATATACGCATATATATAGGTTGCAACTCGGCTGATAGAAATTGAATCCATATATACGTACGTACATCCTGTCCTTAAATTATGCTACCAAGCGAGTGGACCTCTCCTATTGCCCTATTCCGGGCCCTCCCATGTTGTCTGCCTTGCTAAGACGTGTGCAGAACGTGGAGGTGGAGACTCCCCATATATATAGATACGCTCCGATTTCCAACAAGAAAGAAGAGCCACAATAGCATCTGCGGAAATATATAACTGAAATCTGAGTTAGAATTCATCTCACCGGATCCATTAGGGCCAATTACAGCAGTGAAATTCTTGAAAGGGCCAATGGTTTGTCTTCCTTTGTACGACTTGAAATTCTCAACTTCTATGGCCTTAAGAAAGCCCATGACGATATATAATCTATACCTCTATGAAATCATAAACTGTATAATATATATATATATATATATATATACGTATACGTATCGCACACATAGACACATCGTTTCCATGGAGCGAGAAGCCAGATTTATATACCTAGGTATGTGAGGTTGACAGGGCCAGACCCGCTTCCCTAACCTCGCCTTTTCTACAGGGAGGACCTGGCTTATATATTTGTAAGTGATTTCTTTGAGAATGGGGGTTTATTCATTCATACGCGTTTTAGGGAAGTATATACACACCCCCACCAAACTGCTCCGTCGGCGACCTGCCCCCATAGGTGTAATTGGGGGCATAGGTGTGGATCTGGCTTATTTTTACTGGGGGTGGGGGGTTTGAAAAAAGGGGGCGGCCCCCCATTGCAAAAAAGGCGACCTCCCCCCATTCGAGGAGCCCCCCCCCCCCATGAAATGCCCCCCCAAAATTTTCGACCGCCCCCATAACCCCAAAAATTGCCAAATTTTACCGTTTTTACCCTAAATTTTCAAAAATTTTTCCGGCTTCGCCGGATTTTTAACGGAATTTTCACTGTTTTAGCCTAAAAACTACTTAAAATTATTTTTTAGCGATTTTTACACATTTTTACACGAAAAACCCGCAAAAATTCGAAATTTTTTTCCAAAATATGCCCCCCCATTTTGGGTCAGCCCCCCCCCCCATCGATGGGGGAGGGGGCCCATGAAGCCCCCCCCATAAATTTTTGCCTAAAAATAAGCCAGGGGGTGGGGGAGGGGGGCAAACAATTGGGCATTTTTAGGGTAGATTTTGCAAAATTTTTTAAAAAACGTCCACAGTTTTGGCTTAGCGTGTTTATTATCACGAGAAATACACGTTTATAACTGTTTTATGGACTTCTAGACTCAATATTGACCTTATTCTGGACTTACAAACATGTTGGCAATCAAGTTTTCGAGTTTAAAACTCCTGTCTAGTGTTAAAATTACTTCATGATTTCATGTTTTTCCTGGGTTTTCTCTAGCCCAAAAAAAGTGGGGGGGGGGACAGTGGGGGGGATCCCCCCCCCACTTGTGTGGGGGGGGGGAAGACCAAAAAGTGGGGGGGGAATAAAATGGGCTAAAAATGCTAAAAATGCGGTAAAAATTGCGTGTTTTCTACGTATACTGCTACATCTAAGCTAAAAAGTGCTCAAAAATCAAGATTTAGTACCAAAATAGACGATTTTGAACCAAAAAAGTCCGGCGAAGCCGGAAAATTTTTGAAAATTTTGACCAAAAATCCTAAAAATTTGGCATTTTCTGGGCACCTTATAGTGAGTGGGGGGGAAGCCCAAAAAAGTGGGGGGGGGAACGAGTGGGGGGGGGGGGGGAACGGGAAGGGGTCGAGTGGGGGGGGGAACCCAAAAAGTCACTAAAGAAAACCCAGTTTTTCGGCATTAGTAATAGCTGAAAATGCGATTTTTGGCATAAAAATTGAAAAATTTTTTGGGGGAGGTTTGGGGGGTCTAGTCTAAAAAGGGCCCCCTACCCCAAATCTCCGTTACACCTATGCCTGCCCCCCCCAGATTTTTAAATTTTTAAAAAGAATGTCAAAATTTTACCCAAAGAAGGCCAAACTGACCTAAAATTGCAAAAAATCGGTTACAACTAACTTAAAATAGCAATTTTTTGCAAGTTTTTGAAACATTTTGGGATTTTTGGCACAGGTGACAACGGAGATTTAGGGAGGGGGGCTCCAACATTTTTTAGGGGGCCCCTCTGGAGACCCCCCCAGGCGCGTAGCCAGGGGGGAATGGGGGGAATTCCGACCCCCCCCCCGAAATTGTGTTGCCTTGCCCCCCAGAAATTTTTTCTTGCCATGAGTAAAATGTCCATTTTTCAAAAAATTTATTTACTTAAATTTACCATCGTAATGTCGCATTCGAACGCCAAAAATGAGTTCTAAATACCATATTGGGTGTAGTTCGCCCAGTTTATGCATAATTTGCGTACATGTAAACGTATTGAGCCTCATTTCGCTTCTTTAATTCAAAGAATGCTTTGAAACAATTCCTCAGACGTTACAAATTTGAAACAAGTCACCCCTAAAAGGGGCAAAATTTCGCCCCAGAGACGTTCATATTAACCCGGGTAGCGCTTCAAAAGATGCTCTTGAGTGCTCTCTTGGGCAAATTGGTTGTTAAAAATCCTTTTGCATCATACCTGGTAACTACCACTCCTCTCTTAAGAAGATAGTACCACTAAACTCAAATTTGGAGTGTCAGTTGAAACGAATAGATCTCACAATAAAATCTAACGTAGCCTCCTAAACAAGTTTTTATGCAATAGCTTAGGCCATCGTACAAATTTAGCAGTAGATTGTCTATAAAGAATTTTGACCGTGGAGGTGATTGCCTTCGCGCGAGTATATTACCGTCGTTTACGATATTCTACGACAGTGCCTCAGCTAGTCACAGTATCTGTGTTTATTTAGAGTCCTTTGAGCTCATGCAATACATACGCATTCTACCTCAAAGATACTATCTGTTATGCTTATGTTTTCTGTTCATTTCCTCTTTTCATTATTTCAGTCTGTAATGTTTTCCGTATGGCCATTTAAATTTTCATTGCAATTATAGGTGATAATTACATTATACACTGTTCAACTTTAACAATGCCCACATAGCGCTCAGCCAAAAACTGGCAAAATTGCGGTGGTTTAAATTGTTTGGACTATGGACTCGAAAACTAAGGACGTTGAGGTCGTTAGGACTACAGGTCCAGTACCAAAACAGGCTACTCCCAAGCGGCTACTTAATATCTTTTGTGACAAAGCTCAGATTAATGATGAAATCTAAAGAATCCAACGCAAAGGTTTAATATGGACCTGATCTCAATTCACACATTTACGAAATGGTGCAATACTAAAATAAAACTAATTTGCATAATTTTCATGAAGCAAACATGGCTTCATTTGGAATTTTTGTCAACGGGGGCAATGTACAAATTTTGCTTAGCTATAAAAAACATTTAATTCTGCCCCTCTCAGCTCGAAGTAATCTTTAGAAATAATAATAATTTTATCAGAATTAAATAAATCATCACTGACATGGCCTGTTTCCGTCGGAAAAGTTTACTTAACAGCATGTTTGGACAATGTTCCCCCCATTGGTAAAAAACAAAGCAGCTAGGTTTACACGTTAAGCATAGCCACTGCAGTTGGAGAAACGGAATTTTCAGTTCAAAAGTGGGTTCACCCATTACAAATATTTCGCCTCCGGCGAAATAAAAATTTTCAACTTCTCCAGACCCCCCACCAAATTTTGGCATTCCCCCCCCGAAAATCTTTTCTGGCTACGCTAGTGCCCCCCCAACCAGGGGCGTATCCAGGGGGGTGGTCCAGGGGGTCCGGACCCCCCCTTTCCCCTATTTGAAATTTTTTCGAATTTTTAGCTATTTTTGCCCAAACTTGGCCATTTTCAAAAATCAGGCTCGGACCCCCCCGTTTCGGGTTGGACCCCCTCCTTTATAAAATCCTGGATACGCCCCTGCCCCCAACCATAGGTGTTAAGCGGGGTTAGTTAGGTTAGGTAAATGGAGAGGTCGCCGACCCCCTAGTTTCCTTTGGGGGGGGGGGGGGGGGGGGGGGGGTATCCCCCCAAGATTTTCGACCATCTTTACCCCCCCCCAGATTTTGTGACTTACCCTCCCCCAACTTTCGGCTACCCCCCCCCCCGAACCCCTCCCCAACGATTTTTACGTGGGTAAACTTAGCAACAGACCTCCTACTACGAATTTAGAACCAGGTGTTGCTGAAACGTCCGGAATTCGTAGTATTTCGTAGTATGTGCGCTTTTAATCGTAGCAACTGTTACAAAGCCTACGAAGTGCAACAAAAATTCACTGCTGAAATTGTAAATCTGGCACTTCAAGCCATACATTATTGTGTACGGGGGGAAACTAGGGTCCTGCGCCCGGCCATAGGTCTTTGGGGGGAACCCCCACCATAGGTGTAATTGGAGGGGTTGAAGGGGTAGGGACCGCCCCCCCCCATTTGGGGGGGGGGGGGTGGTGGTCGCGCCAGAGGCGCGAAAAATTGGCCAAAAGTCGGGTATTTTTAATGTAAATTTTGCAAAATTTTTCAAAGTGTCCAAATTTTTTGCTTAAAGTGTCCATTATTGCGTGAAATCAACAGTTTTATGGACCTTCTGACTCAATACTGACCTTATTTTGGGGTTAGAAACATGTTGGCAATCAAGTTTTTGAGTTTAAAGCCCCTGTCTAATGTTAAAATTAGTTAAATTAACTTTTAAGTTTTAAATTTTACATATGTTAAGTTAATCAGCCAAGAATTCGAAAATTTTCAAAAAATTAGCGAAAAATTGCTAAAATTCGCTTAGTTACCTTAAAAGTCGCTAAAAATAACTGACCCCCTCAAAAATTTTTATTACCCCACCCCCAAATCGACTTTTTTCGACCCCCCCCCCTTCCCCCTTTTTTGCCAGACCCCCCTCCCTACTTTTTTTCAAACCCCCACCCCCACTACTTTTTTCAAACCCCCACCCCCACTTTTTTCGCTAGCCACACCTATGTTAGCAATGGCTGAAAATACGATTTTTAGCATAAAAATAGAAAAATTTTGGGGGGACGTTTGGTGGTTCGTGGGGGGGGGGGTTGGGGTGGGAGAGGTCTAAAAAGGGGGCCCGCCCCCCCCCCAAATCTTGGGGGAGGGCCCCCCTACCCAAATCCCCGTTAACCTATGAACCCCCCAAAAATGACAAATGACAAAATGACCTCCCCCAGATTTTCAGATTGGCCCCAGATTTTTGGCCAAAAATGGAAAAAAATCGAAAATTAGGGGGTGCCCCACCCTCCGTCGGAACCCCCCCCCCCACGATTTTTTGCGCAACCACCACACCTACATGGTCCCGGCCCTAGACAATGGGCATACATGTAAGGAGGCTGGCTAAAAAGTGAGGGGGAGGGCGGAGTATTTGAATATCTGGGCTTATTCTAGGGATTTTTTCTTGGGGGGCCCCTCGGGGGGCGAGTCATTTTTGGGGGTGGGGCGAAAATTTTTCAAAATTTTTCTAAAAACATGCTAAAAATTGCGCTATTGTTATAGCAATTGCCAAAAATAAGCGGATTTAGTGCTTACATAGGCAAAAATCGACTAAAAATCCCCGGCGAAGCCGGAAAATTTTTGAAAATTTGGCCTTCTGAGCGATTTTTTCAGGGCAAAAGTTGGTACCAAAAGGGGCACCCACTTTTTTTGGGGGGGCGATTTTTTTTGGGGGGAAGGGGAAGGGTGTTTATGGGGGGGCCCGCCCCCCCCCAGTAGAATAAGCCCAGAATATAATAATTAGTTTCAATCATGCAGGTGTATATATGTTTGGAGGGTATCCCACACAAACATTTTTAACAGGATTTAATAAATTTGGCTAAAAATGTTCAGTTTTTAAAATACTCAAATTTATCGCATTTACTCAAATTTTGGCTTAAAATCTCCTTAAACCCCCAAAACCTATGGGGTTTGGTCAACCTGGTGGGGTCCCATCCAATGTTTTCAAACCCCTCACGAAATGTTTATGAGGGAGGTCCCCCCAACTGGAAGGGTGATATTTTGGACATTTTAGGCATATTTTGAAAAAATTTTCAGCTAAGCTGAAATGTTATTTTGAACTTGTTGTTACGTATTGGCAATGATGGGCACCGGAAATTTTTTCATATCCGGATATCCGCCCATTTTGCTTTAACGGATATCGATGTCAATTTTTTGGTACGCAAAAGACGCAAGACCCAAAGCTCCAGGGAAGCTATGATGTTCACACACAATTCCCTATGCTGATTTCGTAGCCTATGAAAAACCTCTTGCTATTTAGAATTGTTTAGTTTATTCACTCTGAATATATACGAGCTTATCGTGTATATATTGGTATTAAATGTACTACGTATATATATATATCAGCTGAATAACCGTCACATTAACACTTGCACTTGCCAGTGTTGCACTTGCACTTCATAGGTGTGGCTGGGCAAAAAATCTGGGGGGGGGGGGGGGGGCCGAAAGTGGGCCCCAAAACCCCCTTTTCCCAGTCGCCCACCCACCGGAGGGTGCCCTCCCGGGCTTCCCCCAACCAGCATGCAGATTGCATATATTTTCGATTTTATGCCATTTTTGGCCACCTTTTCCTTCTCCCGTTTCCTTGGCTTCTGATTGCTGTGTATCTCGAAAAAACCTCTGGCCGGGATTGATTCCACATATCATTGAATCCAGCCAATTCTTATTCTATTCCTCGTTTTGAACTTTGGGTATGTATGGTTGGTTGGTATAAAACATATGCAATACCTACGTAGCTTTGATATATATATATACATATATATTTGGTGCCCCCCCCTAACACACCTATGGTTGTGTTTCCCAAGAACTGGCCAGGTTTCAGTTCAAATAGCTTCCCTCAAAAGTCACGACCGGCTATAACACATAGATACGCATGCAGACATACCCATTATGAGATACTCCTGGATTCTCCTGTTTGTGGATAAAATCAAAAACTGTTGTAGCATAACTTTGGATAAGACGAGCTATTGTAAATGTTTCTATGATTCGAAACAGCTCAGCCTTCCCCAAAATAGAGCTATGCAGTTAAAATGTATACTCCGGCAGCCATTAATTAATACGATCTGTTCATCTGTTCAACAAAAACACTAAATGTTACACGCGCAGACGATACTGTTTATGTATAAACCACTTGATCTTGGAGGAGAGGGCGGTGGTATAGGTGTGTAGCCCCCCACCAAAACGACAAATTTTGGCGACCCCTCCACCCCAGATTTCCGGATTTTGCCACCCCCCCCCCCAATTTTTGGCCAAAAAGTGGCCAAAAATGGCAAAAAACTCGAAAATCCGTGTGTGTTTACCAAACGTTTTTGAAACATGTCAAACTACGCCGTAAATATTTACCAGAGTGTCTATTTTAGTCTAAATTCAAGTGGTCTTGACAACGATTTATAGAACTCCATTCCATGCAAAAATATGCCGCTCAGGAATACTCAATTTGGATTCATTTTACCAAAAAATCTTGGGTTTTTGCTGGCAAAAAAAGTGGGGGCGGGGCGTTTGTGTCAGGGCTGGGGGTGGGGGGAGGCAAAAAGTAAAATAAATATTTAACCAAAATTCCTTAAAATTTGGCATTTTCCGGGCACCTTAGAAGACTGAGTGGGGGGAACCCAAAAAGTTCCCCCCCCGGCCCACTCCCACTAAAAAATCGACGAAATCCTCCCGAAAAGAGCTCCTCCCGCAGTGGCCCTAGAAAGCCACAAAAATACTCTGAAGCACCTTGGTATGGTGCAGTCAAATGGGTGGGGGGGGGAGGGTAGAGCGATCCCCTCCCAACCGTTCACTAGTACTATCTAACAATCAGATTTCTATATCAGAAATAGAAATTTACGTAAACTTATAAGTTTCAGCTGCATTACATTATAATTTAAAGTAGAGCAATGTAGCATATTATTACGTTATGAACTGGACTCGTTATGTGCAGCTGGTAATTAGTAGCATTTTTATTAGCTGGGGATATAGCAAGTTTGACGTATTCTATGAATATTTATTTATTTAATTATAGGCATTTACTTATTTATCGGAAATTAATCATTTGCATTCATTTCAATTTTTAACGTTAGCAATGTACTAGTCTGGTTGCTTAAGTTCAAAAATGTTTGACTGGTATGTTCAAAAAATCTGTTAGCTAAACAATGGCTTTGCAATTCTGGCAGCGAAATATTTAATCCATCGTAGTTAAAGTCAGCTTAAACTACGATGAAAACAAATTACATTACGAAATAGTACGAATTCAATACTATTTAGCAATTATGATCTGGCAATTCGTAGTGAAACTTTAGTTGCTAACTTTACCGCAGTAAAAAAACAGTACGATTTTTGGACCCGAAAAAGTTAGCTAATTTTGGCTGAAAATGGTCATTTTTGAAAAATTTTTCTTAAATTTTGGCTTAAAATCACTTTAAAACGGTGCAAAAGCGCCTAAAACGTTAAAAACAAGCCTTATTTTGAAGAAAAAAGGGCTAAATTACAGAAAATTTTGCATTTTTTGGCCATTTTTCGAAAACATCGGTACCCCATCACGTTTCGGGGGTCGACCACCAAAATCCCAAGATTTACCTCCCCCCGAAATTTTGTCTACCCCTCCCCCAAATCTGCCTTCGGCCGACCTCCCCCATAGGTGTACATGTATATACCTGGGGGGGGGGACCCTCCCTCCAAATGGAAAGGTTCCGACCCCACCCTCGAAATTTTGGAGGCAGACCCCACCCCCAAATGGCCAAATCCCAGACCCCACCCACCCAAATTTTCCAGACATCGGCACTCCGCATTCACCCGGGCTTGGTACCGGCACCTTAGCAGTCGCGGACATGAGTGCATCATTAAGCCCGGTTCATACCTCTGTCCGTTTGTCCGTTTCTGGTTGTCCGTTTGTCTGTTTGTCCGTTTGTCCGCTCACAAACTGGTTCATACCTTTCCGTTTTTCCGGTTGTCTGTTTGTCCGTTTGTCCGCTTGTCCGTTTGTCCGTTTGTCCGTTTGAGTTGTTGATTCATAGTTTTCCGTTTGTCCGTTTGTCCGGTTGTCCGGTTGTCCGTTTGTCCGTAAGGCATGTCCGTTTAGACTTCAACACTGCTCTACTTTTCCGGTTGTCCGTAAGCAACAAGTATGAATCAGTTTAGAATAGCAAACCAGACAAACTGACAAACGGACAAACGGAAACGGACAAACAGACAAACGGAAAGCTAGGTATGAACTGATCTGTGAGTTCAGCAAAACGGAAAAAAGGAGAAACGGAAATTCGGACAAACAGACAAACAGACAAACGGACAAACGGAAAATAGGTATGAACCGGCCTTAAGGTACTGGTATCGCTTTGTGTAAATTCGATCCTACAAGCTTCAATTCTTTATGAAAGTGGATGAAACTTTCCAAATACCCTATTTTCGTGCTCTTTATCATTCTGGGGCCAGTCCCGGATTTTTAGGTTTAAAGATAAAAAAGTTTTGGTTTTTGCCCTTATTCTCTCAGTACATAGTCGCTACTTTTTTTTTTTTTTTTTTTTTTTTTTTTTTTTTTTTTTTTTTTTTTTTTTTATCGTATTGGTTGTTATGGCTGGAAAGAGAGCACCAATATGAACATTTTTGCTTTTACGACTTTTGAGCTACCTCTAGTGGTTAAGGCGGTATAAGCCAAAAAACGATTTTTGGGGTCAAAAAATGGCCATTTTTGACGAAATCAGTTTTTTCAAAATTGCTGCCAAATCTTACAGACAATTTCGGCTTATTTATACTCAATCGATACACCGTCCAATTGCGCATTTTACCAATACTTATTCGCTGGAGTTCGTTGCTTTAATCTAGGGAATTCGCCGAAAAACCATTTTGGCAAAATTGCGATTATTTTGTTTTGAACGTGGATTTCTCAAAAAACTGCCCAATGGATTCGCGTGATTGTTGGCTGAATGAAAATTCGCCCTATTGCGGAGGGACATTTTTCTTGGTTGGAGCTAAAACGTCTCCAGTTGTAAGAAAACTGAATGAAAGTTGCGAAATTTCGTGTCATCGCGCATTTGCCGGATTTTTCTGGAGTCCTGAGACTTGTTGAGCCAAATCCAAAAAGTGTCCCTCGGCCCATATGTTCTTCATATCATGGCACAAGAAAAGTTTTGGCCGATTCTACACTTTTGAGGAATCGATGTTCAAAAGTTTTTGGTCTGTATTCAGCCTGTCTGATGTCAGTACGTTAGAAATCTTTGCCTATTTTTTGATAATTTTGCTAGTTTCGTAAGCTCATGTTAATGTACAGATTATAAGCTTTAAAACGATGTATAAAGCTCTTTCCAACTCCCAAAATTGCGAAAGTTATAGCGTTTCGAAAAATCACCACAAAAGCACTGCACAAAAGGATACCAGCACCTTAAGGGGGCGCTTCCATTACCGGGACCGGCTATCCTGCATTCAATTCTCAACCAATCTCTTTCAAATTTTCAGCAACGATAGTTGGTGTTAAGTACTAGTAATTTGCTGAGTTTGAAAAATTTATTGCTTGGCTTGCAACTTACACAAGAGGGATAATTTTAAATTTTCAAAATGGTGTCACTCATTAACGGCTAAATAAAAGTAGCTCAAATTTTGCACAAATCTATAAACGGACCTAATGCAGGGGCACTTTTTTCATTTTTTTGATTTGTGCAATTTTGAGTATTTAATAAATGTTCAAAAACTTTAGAAGTCGATATCGCACGGAATTTAAGGCTTAAACAAAAACTGAAAAAAGCGCCGATGCGTACCTCTTTAATAAACGTACATGCAAAATTTGAGCAACTTTGGTTGAAGCATTTATGAGAAAGTTAAATTGGAAAATTTCACACTAATTGCTTTTGTTTTGCACATATATTATGATTTTAATAAGTTGCATAGTGCATTTTATAAAATAATAAACAAATCCAACACAAAAGCATCATGAAATATCCTTTAGAATTCATTTTCGAACTGTTAGTTTTTACTTTGCTAAACGAAATGAGAATGGTCAACGTAAATTTGCCAATTATTCAACCGCCTGTAACTTTTGATAGAAACCACGTGCAGAAGTGATATGCACATCGTTGTAAAGCTCTTTTTATGCTCTTTCACATAGTGCATTCGAATTAATCGTTTAATAAAATTTCGATATTTTAAGCCATAATGGTAGCTAGCCAAGCAGATGGTCTCAGTTACTGAAATTTTGTCAAAACATGCCCCGCCAACCAAAGTAACTTCAGTTGGGATTTCTTTAAAATTGAGCAATCGGTCCAAATTTTACATCAATAATCCCGATAATGGAAGCGCCCCCTTAAGGTGGTGATTCCTTTTGGGCACATATTGTTATTTGGCGGCGTAAATCAAGATGAAATTTGATGAAACTTTCCGAAATAAGTTCTTTTAGCGTTCTAACACCCTCCGCGCAATCCCGATTCAAAAATTCGAGATTTCCGGTCAGAGTGGTTTTTTCCAATTTCTGAACGTTTGGCAGCAGTAATACATTTATGACTATATTCATTCAAAAGATCTCATTAAGCTTCATATTTTTGCTTTTTAAAGCCAGTTTCTAGCTTTTCTCTACCGTGAGATATAGCCGATTTTCTTGTTTTGGCGTCGAAAACTTGTCATTTTTGCAGAAATCAAATAATCCCACATTTCTTGATCTACGCAAGCCGTAAAATCATACTAAGGGCGTCGATCTGAAGGACTCACAGGGACATTATCCGACGCATGATCGTCTTCCAACTGCTATCCTGTAGGCTGCTATCATAAAAATGTAGTTTTTGCAAAAACACAACCAATTTTTTTCCAAAGATTGTGGAGCATTCACCATGCAAGCTGAAGGGCTGCTACTGAACAAATGTGTTCTGCACAAATATACCCAGGGACGATTTTTTAGTTGCCCCGATTGCTGCTTTCTAGCTAAAGTAATCGCTTGACAAATTTGGAAAAAGTAGGCAAAAGACAGATTACGCACACATTTCAGCTTATTTCTCTATAACGAAGAGAGATTTCACAATAAATAAAAAATCGTCCCCAGCTATTTGATGGAGGTATCTAATGATATAACCGATGTCTCGCGAAAAAATTTACTTGAGTCTGCAACAATTCTGGAAAATTATACTTCTTCTAAAATGTGTTAAAAATATTTTAGAAAAGCAACAATAGTTTCGTGGCATGCATTTAAAAGAGAAAATGTCAAGCTACATTTTGATATAAAAATGGGTTCTTAACTCCAAGTAATGAATGAGCAATAATGGTGCAAACTTTATGTGACCAAAGGGAATCACCACCTTAAGAGGCTGGGTTGGCCTATGGCAAAGAAACCTTCAACCTACTGTCACATATACTCATCAGTGTTTATTGTATGGAATAAAGAATAAATAACTGTATTTTACTTTAATTGCACAGCGATTAAAACTGTACAAGTAGAATCAAGAAACAATTCTAAATAAAAACAGCAGTTGAACGAAACAAATAGCACGAATTGAATAAAAGTAGAAGGCACAAATTCTTATCATCAAACTACAAACTGAATAAATGAATCTGCAAAGCCTAATACAGTACGGAAGCATAAGCAAATGTTCGAACTTAAACCTTCCACTAATGTAAAAAGGAAGAAACAAAGCTCAACACATATAGAAACCCTAAATCTATTAATCCTAGCTACACGTAAAAACTAAACTAACCTAAAGTTATATAAGTATGTACTGCAAAATAAATTAGGAACCGGAAAATATGCACACCACAATAATGACTGGAAGCACACCGCATTAAGTAAACTGATACTGAATTGAGACTAGTGCAATAACATCAAGAAAAAACCTGTCAACACAAAACGGCACAACCCACTTTTCCCCAAAAATAATGCAATACTAGTTTACTAATTTAATATAAACGAAAATGAATACAGGAATGAAACCCTTGGCGGACTCGACAAAACTCGGAAAGTCTGAAGAAAGGTTGCTAGAAGAAAGATCAATATGTTATCGGCAAAAACCTAGGAAGTCAAGGCAATTTATTCATGATAAAGCACGACGCCTGTATTGAATGATGCTTACTGATATGTTACACTGTTACATATATATATATATATATATATATATATATATATATATATATTATATATATATATATATATATATATATATATATATATATATATATATGCATGTATGTATTTTTTAAATGTTGTCTGTTTCTATGCTTTATTTTTCCGTAGAATTTATCATGTCATTCCATAAATACTGTGCTGCGCCAATGTGAATGATGGTTACTGTTATGTTGTACACTGCTCTTTTGTGAATGTTGTAGCTGTAATGGGGGATAATTTTTGCGGTTGGGCTGGGTCGTGCTTTATCATGAATAAATTGCCTTGACTTCCTAGGTTTTTGCCGATAACATATTGATCTTTCTTCTAGCAACCTTTCTTCAGACTTTCCGAGTTTTGTCGAGTCCGCCAAGGGTTTCATTCCTGTATTCATTTTCGTTTATATTAAATTAGTAAACTAGTATTGCATTATTTTTGGGGAAAAGTGGGTTGTGCCGTTTTGTGTTGACAGGTTTTTTCTTGATGTTATTGCACTAGTCTCAATTCAGTATCAGTTTACTTAATGCGGTGTGCTTCCAGTCATTATTGTGGTGTGCATATTTTCCGGTTCCTAATTTATTTTGCAGTACATACTTATATAACTTTAGGTTAGTTTAGTTTTTACGTGTAGCTAGGATTAATAGATTTAGGGTTTCTATATGTGTTGAGCTTTGTTTCTTCCTTTTTACATTAGTGGAAGGTTTAAGTTCGAACATTTGCTTATGCTTCCGTACTGTATTAGGCTTTGCAGATTCATTTATTCAGTTTGTAGTTTGATGATAAGAATTTGTGCCTTCTACTTTTATTCAATTCGTGCTATTTGTTTCGTTCAACTGCTGTTTTTATTTAGAATTGTTTCTTGATTCTACTTGGTACAGTTTTAATCACTGTAATTAAAGTAAAATACAGTTATTTATTCTTTATTCCATAGCAATAAACACTGATGAGTATATGTGACAGTAGGTTGAAGGTTTCTTTGCCATAGGCCAACCCAGCCTCTTAAGGTGGTGATTCCCTTTGGTCACATAAAGTTTGCACCATTATTGCTCATTCATTACTTGAGTTAAGAACCCATTTTTATATCAAAATGTAGCTTGACATTTTCTCTTTTAAATGCATGCCACGAAACTATTGTTGCTTTTCTAAAATATTTTTAACACATTTTAGAAGAAGTATAATTTTCCAGAATTGTTGCAGACTAAAGTAAATTTTTTCGCGAGACATTGGTTATATCATTAGATACCTCCATCAAATAGCTGGGGACGATTTTTTATTTATTGTGAAATCTCTCTTCGTTATAGAGAAATAAGCTGAAATGTGTGCGTAATCTGTCTTTTGCCTACTTTTTTCCAAATTTGTCAAGCGATTACTTTAGCTAGAAAGCAGCAATCGGGGCAACTAAAAAATCGTCCCTGGGTATATTTGTGCAGAACACATTTGTTCAGTAGCAGCCCTTCAGCTTGCATGGTGAATGCTCCACAATCTTTGGAAAAAAAAATTGGTTGTGTTTTTGCAAAAACTACATTTTTATGATAGCGACTACAGGATAGCAGTTGGAAGACGATCATGCCGTCGGATAATGTCCCTGTGAGTCCTTCAGATCGACGCCCTTAGTATGATTTTACGGCTTGCGTAGATCAAGAAATGTGGGATTATTTGATTTCTGCAAAAATGACAAGTTTTCGACGCCAAAACAAGAAAATCGGCTATATCTCACGGTAGAGAAAAGCTAGAAACTGGCTTTAAAAAGCAAAAATATGAAGCTTAATGAGATCTTTTGAATGAATATAGTCATAAATGTATTACTGCTGCCAAACGTTCAGAAATTGGAAAAAACCACTCTGACCGGAAATCTCGAATTTTTGAATCGGGATTGCGCGGAGGGTGTTAGAACGCTAAAAGAACTTATTTCGGAAAGTTTCATCAAATTTCATCTTGATTTACGCCGCCAAATAACAATATGTGCCCAAAAGGAATCACCACCTTAAGGGGGCGCTTCCATTATCGGGATTATTGATGTAAAATTTGGACCGATTGCTCAATTTTAAAGAAATCCCAACTGAAGTTACTTTGGTTGGCGGGGCATGTTTTGACAAAATTTCAGTAACTGAGACCATCTGCTTGGCTAGCTACCATTATGGCTTAAAATATCGAAATTTTATTAAACGATTAATTCGAATGCACTATGTGAAAGAGCATAAAAAGAGCTTTACAACGATGTGCATATCACTTCTGCACGTGGTTTCTATCAAAAGTTACAGGCGGTTGAATAATTGGCAAATTTACGTTGACCATTCTCATTTCGTTTAGCAAAGTAAAAACTAACAGTTCGAAAATGAATTCTAAAGGATATTTCATGATGCTTTTGTGTTGGATTTGTTTATTATTTTATAAAATGCACTATGCAACTTATTAAAATCATAATATATGTGCAAAACAAAAGCAATTAGTGTGAAATTTTCCAATTTAACTTTCTCATAAATGCTTCAACCAAAGTTGCTCAAATTTTGCATGTACGTTTATTAAAGAGGTACGCATCGGCGCTTTTTTCAGTTTTTGTTTAAGCCTTAAATTCCGTGCGATATCGACTTCTAAAGTTTTTGAACATTTATTAAATACTCAAAATTGCACAAATCAAAAAAATGAAAAAAGTGCCCCTGCATTAGGTCCGTTTATAGATTTGTGCAAAATTTGAGCTACTTTTATTTAGCCGTTAATGAGTGACACCATTTTGAAAATTTAAAATTATCCCTCTTGTGTAAGTTGCAAGCCAAGCAATAAATTTTTCAAACTCAGCAAATTACTAGTACTTAACACCAACTATCGTTGCTGAAAATTTGAAAGAGATTGGTTGAGAATTGAATGCAGGATAGCCGGTCCCGGTAATGGAAGCGCCCCCTTAAGGTGCTGGTATCCTTTTGTGCAGTGCTTTTGTGGTGATTTTTCGAAACGCTATAACTTTCGCAATTTTGGGAGTTGGAAAGAGCTTTATACATCGTTTTAAAGCTTATAATCTGTACATTAACATGAGCTTACGAAACTAGCAAAATTATCAAAAAATAGGCAAAGATTTCTAACGTACTGACATCTGACAGGCTGAATACAGACCAAAAATTTTTGAACATCGATTTCTCAAAACTGTAGAATCGGCCAAACTTTTTTCTTGAACCATGATATGAAGGACATGTGGGCCGAGGGACATTTTTTTGGATTTGGCTCAACAAGTCTCAGGACTCCAGAAAATCCGGCAAATGCGCGATGACACGAAATTTCGCAACTTTCTATTCAGTTTTCTTACAACTGGAGACGTTTTAGCTCCAACCAAGAAAAATGTCCCTCCGCAATAGGGCGAATTTTCATTCAGCCAACAATCACGCGAATCCATTGGGCAGTTTTTGAGAAATCCATGTTCAAAACAAAATAATCGCAATTTTGCCAAAATGGTTTTTCGGCGAATTCCCTAGATTAAAGCAACGAACTCCAGCGAATAAGTATTGGTAAAATGCGCAATTGGACGGTGTATCGATTGAGTATAAATAAGCCGAAATTGTCTGTAAGATTTGGCAGTAATTTTGAAAAAACTGATTTCGTCAAAAATGGCCATTTTTTGACCCCAAAAATCGTTTTTGGCTTATACTGCCTTAACCACTAGAGGTAGCTCAAAAGTCGTAAAAGCAAAAATGTTCATATTGGTGCTCTCTTTCCAGCCATAACAACCAATACGATGTAGCGACTATGTACTGAGAGAATAAGGGCAAAAACCAAAACTTTCTTATCTTTAAACCTAAAAATCCGGGACTGGTCCCAGAATGTTAAAGAGCACGAAAATAAGGTATTTGGAAAGTTTCATCCACTTTCATAAAGAATTGAAGCTTGTAGGGTCGAATTTACACAAAGCGATACCAGTACCTTAAGCCCGGTTCAT
Source organism: Trissonchulus latispiculum (assembly GCA_030248195.1). Lineage (NCBI taxonomy): Eukaryota > Metazoa > Nematoda > Enoplea > Enoplida > Ironidae > Trissonchulus > Trissonchulus latispiculum. The sequence continues at coordinate 3,547 of JASAND010019640.1, read as the reverse complement.
ACCTATTTTCCGTTTGTCCGTTTGTCTGTTTGTCTGTTTGTCCGAATTTCCGTTTCTCCTTTTGTCCGTTTTGCTGAACTCACAGATCAGTTCATACCTAGCTTTCCGTTTGTCTGTTTGTCCGTTTCCGTTTGTCCGTTTGTCAGTTTGTCTGGTTTGCTGTTCTAAACTGATTCATACTTGTTGCTTACGGACAACCGGAAAAGTAGAGCAGTGTTGAAGTCTAAACGGACATGCCTTACGGACAAACGGACAACCGGACAAACGGACAAACGGAAAACTATGAATCAACAACTCAAACGGACAAACGGACAAACGGACAAGCGGACAAACGGACAAACAGACAACCGGAAAAACGGAAAGGTATGAACCAGTTTGTGAGCGGACAAACGGACAAACAGACAAACGGACAACCAGAAACGGACAAACGGACAGAGGTATGAACCGGGCTTAATGATGCACTCATGTCCGCGACTGCTAAGGTGCCGGTACCAAGCCCGGGTGAATGCGGAGTGCCGATGTCTGGAAAATTTGTGGTGGGGGTCGGGGATTTGGCCATTTGGGGGTGGGGTCTGCCTCCAAAATTTCGAGGGTGGGGTCGGAACATTTCCATTTGGAGGGAGGATCCCCCCCCCCCCAGGTATATACATGTACACCTATGGGAGGTCGGCCCGAAGGCAGATTTGGGGGGAGGGGTGAACAAAATTTCGGGGGAGGTGAAATCTTGGGATTTTGGTGGTCGACCCCGAAACGTGATGAGTTACCGATGTTTTCGAAAAATGGCCAAAAAATGCAAAATTTTCTGTAATTTGGCCCTTTTTCTTCAAAATAAGGCTTGTTTTTAACGTTTTAGGCGCTTTTGCACCGTTTTAAAGTGATTTTAAAGCCAAAATTCAAGAAAAATTTTTCAAAAATGACCATTTTCAGCCAAAATTAGCTAACTTTTTCGGGTCCAAAAATCGTACTGTTTTTTTACTGCGGTAGAATTAGCAACTAAAATTTCACTACGAATTGCCAGATCATATTGCTAAATAGTATTGAATTCATACTATTTCGTAATGTTAATTTGTTTTCATCGTAGTTTAAGCTGACTTTAACTACGATGGATTAAATATTTCGCTGCCAGAATTGCAAAGCCATTGTTTAGCTAACAGGTTTTTGAACATACCAGTCAAACATTTTTGAACTTAAGCAACCAGACTAGTACATTGCTAACGTTAAAAATTGAAATGAATGCAAATGATTAATTTCCGATAAATAAGTAAATACTTATAATTAAATAAATAAATATTCATAGAATACGTCAAACTTGCTATATCCCCATTGGTAAAAAACAAAGCAGCTAGGTTTACACGTTAAGCATAACTGCAGTTGGAGAAACGGAATTTTCAGTTCAAAAAGTGGGTTCACCCATTACAAATATTTCGCCTCCGGCGAAATAAAAATTTTCAACTTCTCCAGACCCCCCACCAAATTTTGGCATTCCCCCCCCGAAAATTTTTTCTGGCCACGCTAGGGCCCCCCCCCCCAACCAGGGACGTATCCAGGGGGGTGGTCCAGGTCCAGGGGGTCCGGACCCCCCCCCCTTTTTGGAAAACTTTTCGAATTTTTAGCTATTTTTTGCCCAAATTTGGCCATTTTCAAAAATCAGGCTCGGACCCCCCCCGTTTCGGGTTGGACCCCCTCCTATTTAAAATCTAAAATCCTGGATACGCCCCTGCCCCCAACCATAGGTGTTAAGCGGGGTTAGTTAGGTTAGGTAAAAATGGAGAGTCGCCGACCCCCTAGTTTCCTTTGGGGGGGGAAAAACGGGGGGGTATCCCCCCAAGATTTTCGACCATCTTTACCCCCCCCCCAGATTTTTGACTTACCCTCCCCCAACTTTCGGCTACCCCCCCCCCCGAACCCCTCCCCAACGATTTTTACGTCGGTAAACTTAGCAACAGACCTCCTACTACGAATTTAGAACCAGGTGTTGCTGAAACGTCCGGAATTCGTAGTATTTCGTAGTATGTGCGCTTTTAATCGTAGCAACTGTTACAAAGCCTACGAAGTGCAACAAAAATTCACTGCTGAAATTGTAAATCTGGCACTTCAAGCCATACATTAGCTACTCCATTATTGTGTACGGGGGGAAACTAGGGTCCTGCGCCCGGCCATACCCATAGGTCTTTGGGGGGAACCCCCACCATAGGTGTAATTGGAGGGGTTGAAGGGGTAGGGACCGCCCCCCCCCCCCCAACTGGAAGGGGGGGGGGGGGTGGTGGTCGCGCCAGAGGCGCGAAAAATTGGCCAAAAGTCGGGTATTTTTAGTGTAAATTTTGCAAAATTTTTCAAAGTGTCCAAATTGTTTGCTTAAAGTGTCCATTATTGCGTGAAATCAACAGTTTTATGGACCTTCTGACTCAATACTGACCTTATTTTGGGGTTAGAAACATGTTGGCAATCAAGTTTTCGAGTTTAAAGCCCCTGTCTAATGTTAAAATTAGTTAAATTAACTTTTAAGTTTTAAATTACATATGTTAAGTTAAATCAGCCAAGAATTCGAAAATTTTCAAAAAATTAGCGAAAAATTGCTAAAATTCGCTTAGTTACCTTAAAAGTCGCTAAAAATAACTGACCCCCTCAAAAAATTTTATTACCCCTCCCCCAAATCGACTTTTTTCGACCCCCCCTTCTCCCCCTTTTTTGCCAAACCCCCTTCCAACTTTTTTCAAACCCCCCACCCCCTCTACTTTTTTCATTACCACACCCCCACTTTTTTCGCTAGCCACACCTATGTTAGCAATTGCTTAAAATACGATTTTTAGCATAAAAATATAAAAAATTTTGGGGGGACATTTGGTGACCGTGGGGGGGGGGTGGGGTGGAGAGGTCTAAAAGGGGGAGCCCGCCCCCCCCCAAATCTTGGGGGAGGGCCCCCCTACCCAAATCCCCGTTAACCTATGGACCCCCCAAAAATGACAAATTTTCGTGACCTCCCCCAGATTTTCAGATTGGCCCCAGATTTTTGGCCAAAAATGGAAAAAAATCGAAAATTAGGGGGTGCCCCACCCGCCGTCGGAACCCCCCCCCCCCCCCCCCACGATTTTTGCGCAACCACCACACCTACATGGTCCCGGCCCTAGACAATGGGCATACATGTAAGGAGGCTGGCTAAAAAGTGAGGGGGAGAGACTGGGCTTATTCTAGGGATTTTTTCTTGGGGGGAATCTTTGGGGGAGGGCCCTCGAGGGGCTAGTCATTTTTGGGAGGGGGCGAAAATTTTTCAAAATATTTCTAAAAACATGCTAAAAATTGCTCTATTTTTATAGCAATCGCCAAAAATAAGCGGATTTAGTGCTTAAATAGGCAAAAATCGACTACAAAATGTCCGGCGCAGCCGGAAAATTTTTGAAAATTTGGCCTTCTGCGCGATTATTTCAGGGCAAAAATTGGTACCAAAAGGGGCACCCACTTCTTTGGGGGGCGATTTTTTTTGGGGGGAAGGGGAAGGGTGTTTATGGGGGGGGCCCGCTAACCCCCAGTAGAATAAGCCCAGAATATA